>VXBW01007763.1:227879-274730 GCA_013400375.1 Thinocorus orbignyianus
GGAATGAGAGGTTTCTTTAGAAAATCAGCAGGGAGGGGTACAATTAAGCATTGCATCTGTGTTGTCCCCATCCATCACACCCCCAGAGTGGCTGCCCCCTCCCAGCAGCCTAAGGGAAACTGGTGGCAGCTGGTTTCACTACGAGTGTGAGACTGGGAGGTGCTGGGAGAGCTGGGCTATGCTCAGGAGGACCTGGCTGCAAGTCCCCCCCCTCTTTAAGGATTCCTTCACTGACTCCAGCCCCCTCCCCACTAGTTTTTGGGTGCCATGAGCTTTTGCCAAACCCCCATGCCTGGACTGGAGGAATTCTCCCGAGTGCCTTTTGTGTAGCAGTCTCCCTTTACTTTTCCTTTCCTTCAAAGAAATGGAAAAGTCACTGCAGAGAGAGCAAGTGGCGCAGGGTGAGGAGGGGTGATGGAGAGGGAGGCAGAAAAGGACTTAGAAGCATCTTACCTGCAGGAGGAGGAGGAGGGCAGGACGTAGGCTGGGCACCATCCTTAACTCCCACTGTGCCCAGCTCTCCGGGGCATGGCTGGCAGCGGTCCCCGCTCCTGCTGGGCTCCTTCTGCCGTCGGGGATAAAATCCTCCGGGCTCGGTGTGAAGGAACGTATCCGGGTCCTGGCAGGGCTGCCCAAAGGCTGGCAGGTCTCTGTCACCCTCCCCTTTGCTCAGAGACCTGCTCCTGCCTTTTATAACCTCCCTTGCAGCCGCTCCTCTGGCTTCCCACCTTCCAGCTCGCCTGGTGATGGGCTACATCCCTCCTCACCAACCTCCCACTCCCCCCCTTCTCTCCCTCCTCCTCTTCCTCCTCCCCTTTTTCTTCCTCCACCTCCCTACTCCCTTCCAACTCTATTTTAACATTTATTTATTTATTTCCCCCTTTCTCCTTCCCCCCTCCCTCAGCATCTTCAGCAGCAGAAACTTTCCACCGGTTCAGGGACCATCCTCCTCCATCCCTTCTCCCCCTGGACCAGTTTCTCCCCTCTCTGCCCCCCCGCACTCCCATTGCTGCAGAGGTTCTGGGGTCCCCTGGGTCTGTGCAAGAGACCCAGGGCTGCAGTTTCCAGGAGGGTTTATATATTCGGGGATTTGGCTTCAAGGCTCTGGCAGAGGGAATCTGGGAAGGAGAGGGTTCCCCTCTTGCTGCCACCCTTTGCAGCCCCTTTGCCATCTGGCTGGTGAATGTGGAAGGTGGTGAGACCCTTCCCCTTCCCATCGGGATGCAGTGGAAAGGGCTGAGACCCTCCTTGGGAAGGGACATGCAGGATGTAAGATGGACAGTAAATTTAGATTAGATATTAGGAAGAAATTCTTTAGGATAAGAGTGGTGAGACCCTGGCCCAGGTTGCCCAGAGAAGCTGTGGCTGCCCCATCCCTGGAGGGGTTCAAGACCAGGTTGGATGTGGCTTGGAGCAACCTGGTCCTGTGGGAGGTGTCCCTGCCCAGGGCAGGGGGTGGCAGTGGATGATCTCTAAGATTCCTTCTGACTCCAACCACAGAGCAGGGGGCCTTGAACTGACAGAGGAGGGGAACACTGTTCAGGGGGACATGTGTCTGGGGGCTGGGGAGCAGCAGTGGGTGGTGCAGGGGAGCCTGGATGATGCCAGGGAGAAAGTCAGACTCCACCTGCCCATGGTGACCTGGCAGCAGAAAACCAAGCAGAAAGTTATATTTTCTTCTTTCCTTGAAGAAATAAGGAGAGCCAAGGTGTACTGCTGGGAAGGGGATGATGGAAGACATTGCTATTGGGGTCACCACGGTGGTGGGACCAAAGATGTTTCCCCTACCTGATGCTGGTGCATCCACCAACAAGTCTCGTAACAAGTGCTGCACCTTGCTCTCCTCTTTGTCCCAAACCCAGCCTCCACCTCTGTGGCTGCAGAACACAGCGTGTTGCAGACAGATCAATAGGAGGGCAGTGTCCCTTGATGAATTCACGGCCAAAGCCTGCATCCATCTTCACTGAGCTGCTTTCTGTCTCTGAAACGTAGGAGAGGGCAGGAGGTGATCAAGGTCCTTCCTGCACCTGCTGGATCAAGGCACAAGTGGCCAGCCAGGGCTGCACCCCAGCACATGGGTGCAACCACTGTCCCATCCCGGGACCCAAAGGGTAAATGCTCCTGGCCCACCCATTAAAGGGAATAAACAACACAGACATAAACCTCTTGGCATTAGCTGGATTTAATCAACTATGTCATTGCTCTGCCAAGGAAGTTCAAAAATATGTAAAGCTCTGGTAAATTCAGGAAACTTTTTGTTTCTTAGGTGTCTTAATATCCCTACCCCTGAGAAGTGATGGGATGAGACACACTCCAGAGCCACACCGATTGAAAAGGCAAAATTTTCTTAAAAAAGGCTTGAGAAAGCTCCCAGACCCTTGAGCATCTTGGATTCAGCTTGTTCACCACGTACATTGTGAGTCTAGGACACAGCTCCACAGCCTGGCTTTGGGGGGCTGCTCAGGGCTTTGTGCACCTCACAGTGGAGAGCACTGGGGACCCCATTTCTACGCTGGCACCCCAAGGGATTGTCCTTAGCCATCATAGCCTCCCCGTGGCCACCCAGTGGGAGATGTGCAATGGCCATGCTATTTCTCAGGTGCCCAAAGTGTGAGGTGCCAGGAGGAAAGCAAAAGTGATTATCAACTATTTTTAGTCAAGGAATTGGTTGCCAGGGACGTGAAGATAATTCCTTCCCCATATATCAGGGAAATGGCTGTAGTGCTGTTTGAAAGGCCTAATTGAGGGGATTTATAGTAAAATGCAACTTGTCAGATGTGGCAAAGGAAAAATAAAACAGTCCCTGAGACGAGGAAATCAGTCCATTCGTCATGGTTAATCTCAAACTCCTCGATGCGGCGCGGAGACAAACGTGGGAGATGGGTATTAGGGATGGGGAGAATGAAGAGAATGAAGAGAAATATCGGATCACCGGGAAGGAGGGAGAGGAGCGATTTAGCCTGGCTTTATCTGCCTTTGGTGTATTTTTATTATTGTTTTATATAACTGCATATAGATTGACACACCGGTTTCTGAGCAGTTCCACGAAGGCTGTGCCATGGGGCTGTTTGTGTGATTTACACCACCATGGTGCTCTTACATTGTCCCCTGCAGGCACCCCTTCCCCTTGTCTGGGAAAAACATGCAACTCTCTGTGTCAGTCCTGCACAATGGGGAGAAGACCATGATCGGTCTCTGCGAGTGGGGGAATGTGGCACACACATTCCTGCTTCTCGCATGGGCCACGGGGCTTTGCTTCCAAGCAGGACATCTGCAGGGGGAAAATAATCCTCAGTGTCACGGACGTAGAGATCAGGCTGCTGTAAGAGTGGAGTTTGGCTTCTGGGTTGAAAACACAGCTGAGATCAGCTGTATGCCTCAGTTTCCCTGACAGTCTATTGGGACTACTTCTTTCCTATATAAATTAAGTGAAGCTGAAGATGTTTTTCAATGTGATTCTTGGTGGAGGAAGGGCTGTCAGCACGTGGAGCTGTGTTAGCAACTGAAGACTGTGAAAAAAACACAACTCAACACATCATATTTCTCCTAGGAGACTTGCTTTTTGCCCTGGTTTTAAAATCCAGTTTCAGGCTTTCTGTCTTGTGTCCCTTTTCCCTCTTCCTAGAGAGGAAGAACATGCTCTCAAATTCTGCCTGACAGAAGAAAATGGTTGCTGGGACCAGTTTTCCCTCACTCCAGGTCCTCGCATCATATAATCGTGCCCCAAATTTGGGTTGCCCCTTTGTATTTGACTCGTCCCCGCAAGCGTTATTGCTGCTCTGAAAGGAAGAGCAGGAAACCTTAAACCACAGTCTCACTGAATACGTTGCAGGGAGGGAAGCCAAAGGTTTGTTACTCAATCAACGATCTTTTGAACGGTTATTGCCTTAGAGCTGGGCTGGAAGAAAAGTTTCTTGGTCCTGAAGACCTTGTGAAAGGCTTGGGTGGCATCTGGATGCTTCAGACCCCAGTTCATCCCATCAAACTGCTGGGGATGAAGAAGTGTCCATGCAGCCGTGCCGGCAGAGAAACTGGCGTACTCTTGGGAGAAGGAAAATCCAACCAAAACACGCTCTGGGCTGGGTTTTGCTCTGATTCACTGCTCCATGCAGCAAATGACTGATTCCTTTGTGACATGGATAATTTTCCCCTGCCCTTTCTTCTCCCCATGCCAGGCTGTGTACATCAGTAGGAGATACTGTGTTAAAAAAATTGCCGAAAATGCAAATTAAAACAAGCAAATTCAAGAAAGCTGGGAAACCCACAAAGATCTGGGATCTAACTGAACATCTAATTTGATTTCTGAGTATCTTAAAATAGCTTGTCATATTTTTCAAATTTCTTTGGGGAGGAAGTGTCAGTTTGGAATAGAACAGAAGCACAAAAGCTTTTGTTTTACAGCTCATTAAACCTTAAGGCAGACTGCTAAACTAATCATAATAATAGTCATAATTATTATTTTCCTCAATCAAAATGCTTTTAGCTAAGTCAATTTGCCAATCAGCAGATTGACATTTCTGGTCAAACAAAATGCCACAGTTTGGGAAAAAACTCCCCTTTTGTTTTCTCTAGAGACTGGTCCCATCAATCCACCAGCAGAAAGTGCTCTTCTCTCCTGTACTGTGTGACAGACAGATGCACGACCTTTCCAGCACCGAGTCATCCTGTCAATGGCTGCATCTCTGTTAGCAGCACAGGGTGCCATCCTCCCGTGCTGTTGCATACCACTTGATGCGATTGAATGGATCTGCTGGAGTTGCATGGTCCAGTGAGGGCCGTGAAGATGCTCAGAGGGCTGGAGCACCGCTCCTATGAAGACAGGCTGAGAGACCTGGGGCTGTTCAGCCTGGAAAAGAGAAGGCTGTGGGGAGACCTTGGAGCAGCCTTCCAGGATCTGAAGGGAGCTCCAGGAGAGCTGGAGAGGGACTCTTGGTCCGGGAGTGGAGTGACAGGACAAGGGGGAAAAATTTTAAATTGGAAGAGGGGAGATGAGATCTTAGGAAGAACTTGTTTGGTGTGAGGGTGGTGAGGCACTGGAAGAGGTTGCCCAGAGAAGCTGTGGCTGCCCCATCCCTGGAGGGGTTCAGGGCCAGGCTGGATGGGGCTTGGAGCAAAGTGGTGTGGTGGGAGGTGTCCCTGCCCAGGGCAGCGGGGTTGGAACTGGATGATCTTTAATGTCCCTTCCAACTCTGACCATTCTATGATTCTATGAAAATGATGCTATTGCATGGGTGTGCATGATGTGGTGGTGTGGCCAGTGCACATCTGGTGATGCAGGGACATGCCTGTGCCTCTGGGGATCTGCCAGTGGTCTGGCCACATCTGCAGTGTTGCATATATTGCAACCCATATGCTCTGCCCTTGAGCATGGTCATGTCATGGGCGATGGAAACACCCTGTAGAGACCACAGGAAGGACTGGGGCTTCCTCAGAAATGGCTTGTGGCAAAAAAACCCCTCCCCACTCATCAGGTCTGTAAATGCCAGTCAAAAAAAGGGAGACTCTGGATGCCTTTCAAATCTGGTTATTTATTCCTGGTACATTTGATGAAATATTAATCTCCTCGTCTCCAAAAGGCAATCAAATAAAACCTAGAAGGAATGACGCACAGGGCCTTGATGCAAGAGAGCAAAAAGCAGCAAAATAAAAATAAAATAAAAATCCAAACATAATGTAAAATTCTATAAAAGGCATCTCTCTGGTGGCACAAAGGGCAGAGATGAAGTGACCTGGTGCTCTTGGGACAGATGGACTTGGGCGGCTGAGCAAGACCTTACCAGGAAGGGTATGAGGAAGACTTGGATCAGGCAATTGCTTGGGCAACTCATGCTTTCGCATAAGGGCTGTTGGTGGGATTTCTTTGAAGGTTTCCCCTTCCTTCTCTTATGCCTTAATTAGAGAGTGGGTTCATGCCAAGACACCAGCCCGCTTGGGCCATTGCACTCGGAGATGGGAGGAAGCCAGACGGTGGATGTGTTGGAGGTGGTGCCGGCTGTTACTCATAGCAACCGCGCTGTTTGGCAAGATGGTGACTGGCAGCGTCGCGGGGAAAGGGCTTTGGCATGGGGATGTTTCCCTTCAGAGCTCAAGGTTTATTCAAGGCCCCATCTCCACCTGCTTTCCGGGTAATACAACCTGAAAACGGACTCAGCCGTTGTTTAAAGTGTTCTGCATGACTATGCCCTTCAAAGCCATCCTCCTTCGTCTTTCTAAGCCCAAGAACATGGCTCTTTGAAAATATTCATGGATGTTTTCCATGTGGATGATGCTGGTGCAAAGTTGTTTGCAGGTGCAGCCAAAAAATGTTGGGGAAAGTGTTGTCCAGTTTTTTGTCTTCTCTGCTCATTTTCTTGGCATGTTTGGGGATGTTGGTGCATCTTTTCCTTACAATAATCTCACAGACAGTGCTCTGATATTTGATGAGTCCAAAACCTTTTCACCTTCTCTGTTTCTCCAGCTGTAACCTGAGTACCGATGAGGTGGTTATTATGGGAAGTGATGGGAAAGCAAGCTTCCCTGCTAGTTGCAGTGATAAAATAACTTGGCCACATAGGTGAAAATCCTCTTTCTACCAAACATTTTTCTCCAGGCACATTAATTTTGATCCTGTAGGTCCTCACTGCTTCAGCTGGGCAACTATAAAAAAGGACATTTCTTTTAGTCTGTTCTCTCATTTTATAAAGTCCCTCAGTCTGTGAGAGGCACAGACATTATTAATGTGCCTGTAATGCTCCATTCCATAGAGTTTAAGGTCTTTGCCAACTGTGTTTCTCACATGTGTTTTACTCCATCATTGCTCAACCAGGATTTCTCCTTCATTAGGAATAATTAATTGCTGAGTGAGGGTCAACCAGAGGCCTGCAGTTTATTACAGGGGGAAAGAGGAAATCACAAAGCTGGTCTGCAGAAAGGGATCCAGTTTGGACGGGAGTGCATTTCCCTCTTCAGCATATGTTCTTGAATGCCTTTATGATGGGCATCCATCGTGTGTGGACGGGAAAGTCATGCGTGGCAGCCCACGCCTCCCTCCACATGCGGGGAGCATTGCTGCGGCAACTGCAGTAATTGCTTCTGCAGAGCACTTATTAAGAGGGCAGAGCTGCCTTTGGAGCAGGGCATTCCCTTTGCTGGATGAAGAAGAAAAATTCAAGTGAGAGAAGGAAAGGAGAGGAGAGGAGANCTGCTTTTCCTCCTTTCCTACCTCCCTGTAAACAATATAACCCACTTGCAGCAGATCTCTGCTCCTTGCAGGCTGACTCCCTGGTTCCCCTGTGCATGTCCTAGACCAGGTACAAAGTTAGAGGCATCTTTCAGATCCAGGCTTTTGCATGTTTTTGACCTCAGGCTAGCCAGGAATGCCTGCTGGCGGGAATGATGCTCACTAGTGAAAAATCAGCTTGGGTCAGGCTCTGTCTGCGCTGATGCTGGGCTGCAGAAAAGCCTAGACTCCCAATTCCCTGTTGTCAGCCCCAGACTGCGAGTCCATGCTGTGGTTCAGGTGTACCCTGGGGAAGAGCAGCCCTCCCTTGCCATATCCCAACTGCTTAGCTGGGTGTGCCGAACAGTAAGACAGGACACCATCCCCAGAAACTCTCCACGCAGCAATTCAGCAGCAGAGCCTCATGGATGCATTGACAGATGTTTGCTAGAGCTCATTCCTCTCTCCCCGTCCATCTCCCCTGCTTTTTCCTGCCTGCTGCAGAGATGACAGCCTCCAGGGTGCTGGGACCCCGGAGCAGGGTTGAGATGTGCAGCAAGCAGCCTCAGCATCTAATTCAGTTCTCCAATCAATCTCACTGCTTGTGTTTTGCCAATTATCCAGAGAAGCAGCTCAGAAACCAGCCGAGATGGCAGCACAGATAACAACAGGTTTATGTCTTAAGCCCAGGAAGGAGATGGGCAGCGGCTGGAGCTGTCTCTTTGTTCGTGTGCCAGGAGAAGGTGCATTGGCAGCAATTTTACCTGTGAGCAGATGAAACCCACCTCAGTTCTGCAGGGCAAAATCCTTCACCCCAGCTCCTGAGCTTTAAAGAAAGACAAAAAAGCATTCACTCTGGAGCAGGAACATGGTCTCATGGGTGTTTTTCTACTTGGGGTTTTGTTGCTATAAGGGATGACTCAACAGAACTAAAGCCTCCACGTTCCCATTAGCTCGAGCATAAACATCTAAATTAACTAATTTTGCAAGGTTTGGCTCCAGCTTGGCACTTCAGCACACTGGTCTGCTCAAAGGAGCTTCCAGCTGGAAGATGTGCTCAGCAAGATGCACAATGCAGAATTTGCCCTGTTTTAGGCTGAGCGAGCTGCTGCCTTTCAAAGCACTCCGTACTTTGATAGCTTTCCAGCTCCTAAGGAAGTTGTCGCCGTGTCCACAAATTCTTCCCTTGTGGGAAAGAACTGGCTCTGTTTGCTTTCTAGTCAAACTAGAGGTGTTTGTGCTGCGCAAGTTTATTGTGAGTCCCAAAATACTGGTCTGTGTTAAGGCTCCAGCTCCTGAACCTGCAGGAATGGTTACCTTTTGTTTGAAGAGGAAAACAGGAAAATAAAGGCTAGAAAATGTGACCCAAACACACCCAATTCTGTGTAAGAACCTAGAAGTGGATTTTTTTTTATTTTTTATTTTTTAATTTAAAAACCACCTGGAAATTCAGCCTTTTTAATAGCCAGGGCTTTCCAGTCAATGGGGGTGACTCATTTAGGATCAGGTGAGAGGCTCCCCTGAAGATGAAGATGCCAAAACAGGTAGAGTGAGGCACAGAAATGCCCTTTGAGAACTTCTGGTTCAGGAGATATTTTTCCTGGGCACTTCCAAGGGCAGATTGCAGGAACTATGGCTACTCTGTGGGAAGCTGCCACTTCTGCTGCCTGTAAAACCTCACAAATACTTCCTTTTGGAACAGCATGGGGAGGAGACTTAGTCCGTAGAGAGTGCCTGGAACGTGCTGGAGGCTTGGCAGTGGATAAAAGGCCTTTAACCTAAAATTAGTGGTGGAGCAGCAGGCAGGGGAGTGGGCAGGGGGGAGCAGGTCAGACTGTGAGCGCCGCAGCTGCTTGGACCACTCACCCGGGTCTCCAGTAACATCATTTGTGGTTCTTCTACTTCCTTGGGATTTCTAGTGCTGGTTAATCTTTCTGACAGCTAATCCCAGCCCTGGAGCACACCAACTCTCTTAGCATCACCTGCCCTGTCTCCTTAAGCTTGGATTGGTTGCAGGTTCAGTAATTTAGCAAGTGGTGGGTTTGCCAAGACGTCTTCTCTCCTCTCCATTTACAAATATCTCCAGTCGGGGTGTCCTCCACGGATTCATTTTGCTCCTGTGGGCTGAGCCGCACTTGCAAGAACCAGTGTAAAAGCCTCTTTGAGCTGCTGAGGTTTTAGATGAGCACACCAAGCTGCTGGGCATTTACAGCTGAGGCTCTGCAGGAGGATGGGAGCCTGGTCCAGCCTCAGAGGGTTGCTCTAAGGTCTTGGTGTCCTTAGACGCCAAGTAACAAGGATCCAAGAAATACCTTAGCAAGGTAAAATTTTTCGAAAGAGGAGGGATGTACCCTTGTCCTTGGCCGAGTTATGTCTGAACGGCTTCCACCATGGCTGTATCCCCAGCTCCTGAGCAGTGCCACGTGCGAGGAGGTCAGAACTAAATGAATTGCCAATCTGTCACTGCCTCCGGGCAGAGATCGGACATTTATTATCCCACACGGTACACCTATAGGGAATGTGCTCTCCGCAGACAAAGCAGCACGGGCCGGGAGAGCAGCAGTGATTTATATCACGCTGCCAACGTGCTGAGGCAGCGCTGAAGCCTCCTGCACCCTGTCCCCTCCCAGGGCAGTGAAGTGCCTCCCAAGCAAATTCACACTCTGTAGGACAACATCCTGCTCTCCTGTGCAGCAATATAGGTCAGGGACTTTCTTCTCTGAGGCACCTCCATCCCTCTGACCTCCTCCATTGGAGGAGAGGACACATTCCAGGATGATTTCTGGGGTCCTGCAGTCTGACATTGGTGTGTTTAATCCCGCTCATGTTTGCTTGTGGGGGTCTATGCTTGCCTGGCATTTCCTCAGCTCCTGCCTTCAAGAGCTGGGATTTCCCAGATGTTCCCCTTTCCCCTTCCCAGTTTGGGCAGGGAAAATAGGGGCAGCTGCCACCAACCCAGCTGGGAGGGTGCAGGATCCCTTGAAGGTGCTGGCTGATGGGGACTGGGTCTGAGAATGCAACAAGAGAGAAGGGGGAGATGGAGGAGAAGGACTGACAAAACAGCGGAGGGAGCTGAGAGAGAGGGAAGGAGTGACAAAAGCAGACCAACAAGGCTGGAAGAGCAGACCACAGGCAGATGGGAACCTTTTGAAAATTGGTCTAAACCAAACTGGCTTCCCAAAGGCCAACCCCTCCATTACGAGAGGGATCTGGACCAGTATCACCCCATGTAGCATCCTCCTCCTGCGTCTGCTGGAGAGCAGCAGCAGCTTGGGAAATCAGGCCCTTTTCCAGTGTTTTTTAGCCCTATGAGAAATCTGCTTGGGCAAGGCAGGGGCCCCTCTGTGCTTTCATTTCCCATATTGCAAACTAAGCTTAAAGCCCAGCTTGTAAAAGGATGTTATAGAGGCAAAGCAGAGCGTATGAATGCTGTGAACAGCCTGAATTAAAGAGCAGGATCCCAACACGATGTGTGCTCAGGATCCTCAAAAGGTCTCTTAACACAAACACAAGCACCCGGCTTCAGACCCAGAGGGAAGAGTTGTGCTGCATTTAAGAAAAAGGGGATCCCCAAGGAAGTGTTGTTTGTGACTGGATGGGGGTTTCAGGAGGCACTATGCTGCTGCTGGGTGTGGGGCTGTGTCCCAGGGCTACCACCCCAGCGGGGACAGCGTGGGGACAGCCACTGCACAGTCTGTAGATGCCACCTAGGGGACACACACAAGACCTCACTCCAGTTTTTGTTAACAGACTCATAGGATAATAGAATCACAGAATGGTTAGAGTTGGAAGGAATCTTAGAGATCATCCACTGCCACCCCCTGCCATGGGCAGGGACACCTCCCACCACACCACGTTGGTCTAAGCCCCAGCCAGCCTGGCCTTGAACCCCTCCAGGGATGGAGCATCCACAACTTCTCGGGGCAACCTGGCCCAGGGTCTCACCACCCTCACAGCAAGCAATTTCTCCCTAATATCTCATCTAAATCTCCCCTCTTTCAATTTAAAACCATCACCCCACATCCTATCACTCCCCCCCCTTGATCAATGAGTTCCTCCCCAGCTTTTCTGGAACCCCTTTAGGGTCTGGAAGGCTGCATAAAAGAAGGACCGAAACAGGGGTCCCAGAAACATCTGCTGATTTTCACATGGGTGCTCAGCTGGCTGATAAGATCTCATTGCTGATCCATGAGCAATTTGATGAATTTTCAATATTTCAGGCTATTCCTGCCACTGAGCAGGTTTCATCTGGGCTTAAGTTTTACTGTGGTTTGCAGGAATGGCACATGTTGCTGTGACGGGGATGTCCTGCCACCTTTGGGGAGCAAAGAAGCACAAAAAGACAGACAAGTAAATAATAAATAACCCCCTGCCTGCTGAGACATGATTCTGATGTCTGCACACATGATGTTTTAGCAAGGGAAGAAGAAAAACATGCAGGAATATAACTAATGTGCGCATTATGCTTAGGCTGCAATGAGATAGCATTGTTGATACAATCCTGTCTAACCTGAGGCAATCCAGGACCTTTGTTGGCTTTTACGATCTCAAGGGGTTGCAGAGGCAAATTGCTTCTCAGTGACAGACACCTGAGAGTGGAGGTTTATTCTCAGAGCAGAGGTCCACCACTGCAAACCAAAAAGCTCTGGTTTTTGACCTCTGCCAAGGCACTCGAGTGCCCAGAAAAGCGTTAATGTCAAAGTTTACCTGGATTTTAAGCATTGCCTGGACCAGAGATATTTTGATGAGCTGTGATTTTTCTTGCAGTCTTCAACATGTTTTTTCCCCCCCTGTTCTCACTCTGTTATCATCATTTAACACGCTCAGTTAGTCAGGGACCAGAGGCACTTGGCTTAGCTTGGTGAGGTGAAGGAGCCTGTGCATCCTTTTTGAGATCAGCTCTTCTTCCCTGTGATCTCATCCCTGGGGGTTGCTCTGCTCCCTTCAAGCTCTTTTTATTTCATGTGAATCTCTGTAAGAGCTTGACCGTGCCTTAGGTTTTACTCTAACATGAGCTTTGTAGGGCTGCATCTCCAATCAGGGGTTAGGAAGGGAAACACTGTTGATGCAGACCAGGGCTTGGTTGTGGCATGCTGGGTCTATGGCAATGGCTCAGCCAGATTTCCATCCCTAAATGTGCTCTCTGGAAGCTCAAACTATCCCATTTGCCAGTAGAGGGACAAGCCCAGAGCCTGGATCTCCTCCACTCTATGCCCTGTGGCTTCCCTACTGTGCTTCTGCTGCTATGATGAAGGTGCATGGGGAGCTTGAGCTGCAAAAGTAATAGTCGTGAAACGAGCTTGTGTGATTAACCTCGTTATTCCAGCCAAAGGACCTGGATCAGCCCCCAGCCAACTTAATGGCTGCTCTGCGGATATTACCCAGCCGATACATCTTCCATGTAATCACTGCACTGGAAGGATGAAACAGACTGATCTATGGATGTTTGCCTGCCATTTAACCAGACCCTGTAATGGGGGCTGGGATTTTTTAGCATGATACGATTCAGGGACTGGGAAATGCCGCTCAGGGGAAAACAGTGACCGTGTCAGCTTCATTGGACCCCCAGACTGGGAGAGCTTTGGAGCCTGAGAGACTTTTTTTAAGGCACCAAAATATTTTGTAAAGCGAAACCCCCATCTTTCACCTTTGTTCTTTCAGTTCATTTTTGCCTAAATTTTTATACTGCTCAGTGGGGGAAGGTTGTCATCTGTCACTGTGGAGGTCTCCATGCTTTTAGGGACCCACCCAAAAAAGACACCATCATTAGGTGAGATGAATCAAGCCCTCAGTAAGGCAAAACTAGAAGAGGGAAGAAAGTCATCAGAAAAGGGAAAAAAATCAGCTCAAGGAATACATCAAAAGCATCGAGTAAAGACCTGCCAGGCTGTGTGAAAGCTCTGCAACAGAAGTCAGAGCTATTTGCTGAGCCTTGTACAAAACACACAAAAAATTCCTAAAATCTTCCCGCAAAACATGATATAGTTGAGCTGATGGAAGGGAATCATCCAGGGATACCCTAATATGTTGTGACAAGCTCCCTGCTGCAATGCATTAGGTCTCCACTTAAATGCAGAAGCACGGAGAGAGCAGGAATGAGCAGGAATTAGGGAGAGGTTCCCTGTGCTCAGCTGTGGCACCAGGGCACCTCAGAGAGGGGGAAAAATTGGCACTGACCCATGGCAGGAGATAGCCTGGCTGTGGCAGTAAATACTTTGGATCCTCATTTGCTTTAAAATTTGGGGGGTGGGACTGGGCGAGGGTGGTGGGTTTCCAGCTTTGATGCTTCATGAATATTGAACTTGAAGAAAACCTGCCAGGCAGGGTCAAACCCTGGTCTAGGGGATGCTGGTGAGCTACAGCACATCACCAGGCTCTTCAGTATAACCTGGAAGCTAATAAATCTTAGTTAGATCCTATCAGTAAAAAAGCTGGTCCTAAAAAAGTAATTAGTTGTGCGTGTGTCTCTCTCTCTGCCTTTATGTATCTCAGTATGTATGAACTTATTTCCCCAGCTCCACTATTTGAATAACAGCCATTCCCTGGGGATGTAAAGAGTTGGTACCAGGAGGAGAAAAAAGGCTCTCACATTGCAAAGCGTGATATGTGAACTGGAAAAAAAAAAGCAGGCTTTCGTTCCACTATGATTTGCAGAGGTTTGCTGTTTGTATTTGTGAGGGTTTGGAGCACCACAGACTGTTCACAAGGAAGATGCCTCACAACCAGCAGGTCATTGGAGCCAACAGACCAAGGAGAGGACATCCTTTGTCTGCCTGGACTCACTGGATTCAGATGAAATGAAGACACAGGGAACGACTTGGAGGGCACAAGAACAACTGAAGACAGTTCTACTTCTGCAAGGCAGAGTCCACCCCACCTCTTGAAAGCAGAGACGGACAAGTCTGTGTTTCTCCCCTTCTACCCCCAGCAGTGTTGCTGCCAGGATGGGACCAGCTCACAAAGCTGTTTTCAGCATCTAAAGCCACAGCTGGCATTTCCGGGGACTGGACCCCACTTTTCCTCCTCACTGCAAACCAGTACACATCACTGGGTGCCAGATATTCCCCCGATGGTGATGGGATGGCGTCAGGCTGTCCCCCAGGAGGAGTTGAGGTGGAGAGACTTTTCCAGGCATCTGCGGCTGCCTTGCAAAGAGCCTGGAGACCTGCTCGTCTCAGGCAGGCTGACAGCACAGCAGTCACTGCAGAGGGAATTGCCAGAGGCAAAGAGCAAATCTAAAGGATGGGATGGAAACTGCTGAGCGGTGCCAGACGGGCAGGCAGAGTGCGGGTCCAGCGACAGCGCCTGGGGGAGGTGGAGAGCCCTTGCGTGGGACCAGCTGTGATAACTGCTCTGCTCCACAGGGAACTGCCTTGGGGGACCTTTGCCGGATTAGAAAGTGGAGCATTTCTGCGCCTAATTGACTTGACAAAAGCATGCCATGCCTGAGGACATAAGATAGTCCCAGGCAGTGGCAGAGAACGTGCTATTGCTCTTGCCCTGGCTGCCACAGCAACCCAAAAACTCCTTACTCCAGGCAGCATTTCCAGCCAAGTAATTTCCGATGTCCACAGGTCCCACATGCTTTTTTCCCAATGCTCTCCTTTAGCTTCTTGAAAAGAACACATGGGTTAACTTGGTGCCATAGCTGAAGCTGATTCACTCCAAGCACTTAGAGAGAGCAGAAGGGTCTCCATGCACCCTGCTGGCACCACCATGTCATGGACTGTTCAAGCATCACAGACATGATTTAAGGTGCTCTTTGCTCCTAACCCAGCTCTCACAACAGGAGGAGTGGAAAGCTTTGGTTTCATTCACAGCAGACCCCCCACAAACCCACAGGTCAGGATTTCTTCCCACTCTTGGTCCTCTTCCAGCACCAAGTCATTCATTTCTGAATAATGGTGAGCTGCTGAATAAGAAAGACATAGCTGTAATATTTTGGCTACAAGCATTGAATGAGGGGAATCCCAGAGTAATTTAAGTTGGGAGGGATGTCTGGGGGACTTTTGGGTCACATTACATCTTGTTGTAGGGCTGGATCCTGAGATGGGCCAAAGGATGTCCCTGGGAGAGCTTGCATCTCTGCACTAATAGTGTCTGGGAACACCCACACCATCCCTTTTCAGCTCGGACATCAGGGGGTCCGGGTTCACCACCTCCGTGCACACTTTGCCGCTGGGGACCTGAGCAAGGAGGCTGACCCTGGTGTTCCCTGTGAAAGAGCCACCAACCTGCAACATCCTGGAGACAGTCTGAATGCCTTCTCCATCCAAAAGGTTCTACTTTCTCCTACCACCCTTGATTTATTCTCTTTCTCTTCTCTTTCTCCTCTCTTTTTGACATTGTAGCTCATCTTCAAAGATCTTTGGAAATTGTATTTAGAAGCAATTTGTACCTCCAGCCTTCTCTTTTTCATAGCAGCCTGGTCATTTGCTATTCACACTTTGCAAAGATTTAATCTCATTGTCTCCCGACAACTTCCATTTTCACTTGTGCAGGTACTGAGCTTCTGCGAGGCTCACGCTTCAGTTTAAGACACATTTCTGAAAAGCTCGTTCAATTGGAGGCAGATGCCTGGCTTTGCTGCCATTTGAAAAGTATTTGCATATGAAATAGAAAAAGGCTTATTTCAGGGAGAGGTGCCAAAGGGCTGCAACCAGTTAGGGGCATATTCTGAAAACTGGGAAACTGGGAGCATTTGCACTGAGGGAGGAGGGAAGCAGGAAAAATGTGCTTTGAGTGGGGGGAATAGAGAGAAAATCAACAAACAAGGGTGAAAAAGAAACAGATACAGGGTGGGAGAGAAAGCAATGTGCTTCAATGTCTCTCTTCCCATCAATCTCTTGCAAGAGAAATGCAAACTTTTCTTTTTTATGGGAGGGAAGAGAGACAAATTATAAGGTTGTCCGACAAACCATCACCTCTGGAGAGCCCAGGGTGTTTTTCTGGAGCCTCAAGGCTCTCATGCTCTGCTGACACACAATGAAATAGCCAGTAGCCCTTCAAAAATCCATCCTTTTGCACTGGGTGGGGATCCAGCCACACTGCAGCCAGGGTGCATCCCTCAATCCCCTGCCCCTGTGGGACAGAGAAGGGCCAAGGTTAGTCTTGGTGGTCCGCCTCTGCAATCTCTTGGGTTCAGGGAAAACACAAGCACACAGCGCTCATCTATCTGAGCTTGCCTCTAGCCCTGAAGATTCTGTTTTTACTGTTTCTCTTGCCCTGATGGCAAGTTTAGAACTTCACATTTATTGTTCTTTTAAACAGCATTCTGCAAATCAAACTCAATTGCACTAAGTTGAAAAGAACCCTGGATGTGACGTTCTTTGGAAGCTGCTGGAGTCTCTTTGACCCCACAAAGGCACCATTTAATTTGCTCTTCAGAGGGATGCTCTGATCTCCCATGGTCTGTGTGCATGGCCATGTGGTTAACTGCTGCTTTTGTCTTCTCCACATTTTATGCTCTTTTCCAAAGTGAACTAGGTTTCTAGAGCAGACAGGAGTGGCTGCCAAATAGAAGCAGGGGACAAAAAAGGGAAGTGCACGTGCTACAGTCAAAGCCCTGTTGGGCAAAATGTAAGAATTAATTATAAAATTCACACATATATGTGTGTACATGTGTCAGGCCTAGGACAAAGGAGAAGGGGGTTGCAAAGTGAGTTCTGTCCTCTAGAAGTTTGTCTGATAAGCTGGGCTTTGAGCCGTGTACACCAAAGCCAAGACTAACAATGACATCTTGTTGCTGTTAGCTGTAGCCTTGTCGTCTCTGGTCTTTTCCAGGCTTTCTCCAGTGTCCCTGGTTTTGAAGGTAGTTCCTGGACTGGGTTGTCCCCCTTGATTCTGCATTCTTTACCTGCCCCTGCTATCTGTATTCCCCTCCTGCCTACAGCTCTCTGGTCTTTCAGCTCAGGACTGCCATGGAGCTGTGCAGGTGCTTAACACTTCTTTCTTTCCTTGACTCTCCTGGCTCCTGTTGAGCATACGAAGGCTTGCAGATGTCATTTGCAGAACTGGTAAATACCTATTATAGGTTCTAGCCAGAGCCTTCATAATGATTCTACAGCCTCAGTGAAATCAATATAATTTTCTGCAGCTTTCCAAGCTGAGCACCAGTCAGATAAAGGAATGTTCTCCCTGCAGATTCCTCCAAAGTGTCAGACTGAAGTCAAAACTGCGTCTCCTTCCCATGGGAATCTATTAACTTCTAATGTTATGAGCAATGATCAGTTAATAATGTTCCTACTTTCTCAATATGCCATGTATGCACAGCAGGGAGATAATGCCAGCACAAAGCCTTTGTTAATGCAATGGAAATATATTGGCTCTTTTCTGAAAGTGCTCTGTGCTGCGTTGCGTGTGTGGGAGCAGGAGAGCACGAGGATGCTCTAAGGGGGATGGGGAAAGAAGCCATAAACTTTATCAGAGAGATTGTAATTGAAATTAAATTGCATTTGATGTACCATGATTAGCAATTCCAGAGTGAATGTGAGACAGACAGAATGATAGTGCTCATGCGAAATGCCTTGTTCAATCACTTATCCACATTATTAAAACCATTTGGAAGCATCAATCCTTGCCATTGGCACAGACTTGCCTGACCCAGGAAATGTGTGTTCTGAAGACATCATTCATGCGCCAAAAAGCTAAGTGGATGGGAACTACTTTGCTTTTTTCTATGAAGCAAGCCCGCTTCTTGCTGGGTGTGTGGAGCTTTGCCTGAACTGAAAGCCTCGGTCTGTCTGCTGGTGGGTCAAGACCTACCAAAATGGCCAGGAGAAGAAACAGAGGAGGATTTTGAAACAGATTTTGAAAGACTGAGTGAGCAAGAATTTTAGCCACAGGTAAAGATACATCTTATTCCATAAGTGTAGAAGTTTCTTTCCCCATGGATGGGTCTGCTGCAACAGGCTGAAAAGCCCGCCCTCCGTGATGGTTCTGCCAAGGGATGGGGTTGTATGGTCCTAATGCTACCATCACATACTGGGTGTGGTTGGACTCCGGACCTTCAGAACAGGTTTGCTGGGGGCTTCAGCCAGCCCCGACAGTCCTTAGTGTCCTACTGTGTCCATGCTACCTTCTAAATGGTTGAAATGCAACTGGAGATGAAGAGGAGACCAACCTGGGAGTCCGTTGGGATAGTTTAGCAGAGGCTCCCCTGTTCTGCTGTGCAGTTGTATGATGCAAGTCCCCTGAGCTGTCTCTGGTGACCCATTTGATCATGATGCCAGGGTTATTTTCCACAGTGGCAGTGCCTCTTCCACATCCTGTTCCTTACGCCCAGCCCCATATGAGTTTCTCGGTTGTTCTGGAGGTGCAATTTCTGGGTCTGTTTAGCCAAGCGGATGGGGGAACCAACAGAAACTTTGAGTTGCCACCTCTCTCATGCTCTTCCATGTACAGTTCTGCCAGCATGAGTGCAGGGGATGTGTCCCTACAGGCTCTCCCTTATTGGTTTCCAGGACCAGTGGCAGGTTTAACTGAAGGAAGTTGTCTGAATGCAGAGTAACAGCCTCTTTATTGGTTTATTATACAAATGAAGTAAGCTCCTTAGCGGCCAAAGGGTTTTCACCGCGCCAAACTTGCAGCAATGCAACACTAAAACAATCACTTTGAATCCTGAGAGAATGAACTCTTAAATAATTCAGTTGGGGAGAAAAACGATTCCAGGATGTTTATGAGATGGATGAAGGGATTTTAATTAGTCGTCAAGATTTCACTTAAACATCACAGCGCTCCAGAAGGGGGTATATTAGCTCCTTTGTGAAGTTTTGTGCTGTTTCTAGCATGTATCTGATGAACTTGCTTTCACTGCAGGAGTGGTATGCATCTTTTTTTAACCATATTAAGAGTCCTCAGCAGTAGGAGAGGCTGTCGGGCGGTTGCTGGAGTGCAGCGGGCAGCGCTGGGGAAGCAATGCGTGGAGAGAAGCAGTGTTTTTCCTTAAAACGGCAGGAAGCTGGTGCTGTCTGGCAGCTGTCCCGGCTAGAGGCTGCAGGAATTTCTCCCTTGCCATAGGCATCACTTCCAAAGGGGTGGAGAGAAATACCCTCAGGAGCAGCAAAGAACACAGCTGCAGTAGCTACAACAAGCTAAATCAGCGTTTGAGTCAGCCCTACCCAAGGAGGGCTCCAATTTCCAGGTATTGCAAACCTGGCCCACTTCTACTTTTCATTAATGGATGAAAAAGGTAAAGTTGTGCCTGAGTCATATCATCCACCAGCGCTGGGGATGGCGTATTCCTCTGTTGCCTTCGGACCCGCAGACACCCCCGTTCCTGCTCTGTGAGTCATCCCCCCCCCAATGCCATTTACTCAGCACATTCTCCCACTCAGGCTGAGTCACTCAGAGCTGCCCGGCTGCGGTGTGTTCCCCACCAGGATGGCACTCACTCAGCGGGAGTTAACCTGGCATGTGGATTATTTGAGTATAAATCTGGGAATAACCCCATATTGCTGAAAAAAGGAAGGCAAAGGCAGGAGTTTGGCTCCTTCTGCTCTCTGCAAGAGTTTTTGGAGGAGGTACACACACCTACGTCCAGTTCTCCATACACAGACCACTGCAGCACAGGTTAGTAGCCCAATATCACTGGAAGAGGTTGCCCAGAGAAGCTGTGGCTGCCCCATCCCTGGAGGGGTTCAAGGCCAGGCTGGCTGGGGCTTGAAGCAACTTGGTGTGGTGGGAGGTGTCCCTGCCCAGGGCAGGGGGATTGGAACTGGATGATCCTGAAGGTCCCTTCCAACTCTAACCATCCTATGATTCTATGAATATCACACTCCACCTGGCTGGAAGGAAAAGTTAAAAACATTACAAGCTTTTTGTGTTTAATTTACCCCCCCATTTTCTGCAAAAAAGCCTAAATTCAGCCAAAGACCATGTATGGAGAACCCTGTCTTTCTGCTGGACAAACTCCAGCTCCAGGCTGTTGCAGCCACAGGCTCATTCCTGTGGCTGAGCCTGTGATTTCGAGCCCCACTGCTGCTGCAGAGCCTGTTACATGCAGGTGGGGTTGAAAAGCCTGGTTTTGCATTGTTAAGTTCTTGAGCATGATGATTTCTTGCTGGATACAGCCCGTTTGCTAGAAATGCACACAGCTTTGCTCTGGAAAAAACAGAAGGATGGCTAGTGCCTTTTTGGGTGGAATTAGTCATGCTCTTTGCAGGGTAAAAAACCCGTATGCCTCATTTCCAATGCAAAGCTGCCCTGGTTCAGATCCTCACCACTGATTCCTGCTCCTCTGCATTCAAGAGCACTTGACTACCTTGTATTTTCTCTGCAGGGAAGCACTTATTCACTGTGATCAAATCACCTCTCAATCAGGGTCTGTTGTTTTTTTTTTTTTGATCAGCTAAACAGATTGAGCTCTTCTCATCTCCCACAGCACAGCATTTTCTCTAGGTCTCCAATCACATCTGGTCCCTACTTTCAGTCCCTTCTGATTTTTCACCTTCTCTTAAAGAGCACAAGAGGTGGCAACACCTGAACTGTCCATGTAAGCAAAGCCAGGGAAGCACATACTTATTAATTAGGCATTTCTGGCTCTAATGAAGGCAAGTATTGCCTCCAACTATTTCAGCAAGGCTGAAAGGTGGTATTTGGTGCTGGTTCATTTTCTGAGCTGTCAAATTCCAGGATACAGCCCCCTATGCGTAAGCCTGGCTTCTCCTTTGATGCAGAGCTTTGTTTCTGGGGAGAGATGAGGGCAAGGAAGAGGTATAAACAGATGGATTAGAACAGGCTTATTGTACAGGAGGCTTGTAATCACTGGCCTGTCTTCTCTTCTTTGCTATTCACCAATTTATCAAGCTTTTCCCATGAATTTATTGTGTGTGATTTTCTATCTTCTTCAACAATGGTGATGAAATGGGAGAGAAGCATCTGGTTGTGATTCTGCAGCACTCCACCAGAAACATCCCACCCAAAGGTGATTTCCTCCTGGCAGCTCTTTATTCATCTGCTTCATTAGTACTAGCAAGCCAGGCTTTCTCAGGAAAGGTAATATCTTTTCTCAGTCCAGTTGGGCAAAGTAATTTTCGGGCTCAGTGCTCATATTTTAACCAGTACTAAGCCAAAGGCTTTGCAGAAATCAAAATCCACTGCATCAGAGCAGGTACATTTATCAGCTATAAGTGGGAAACTGAAAATCCAGAGACAGCCTCAATCAATCAATGTCAAGACATTCCCAACCTTTAGATTCCAATTAACTGAATCCCATGATCAAGTTCCTCATTATTTTGCCCTTGGCCAGCACCTGTTTAGTGAATGTCTCGTGGTCTGGGACATCCTGTTTGTCTTCTCTGCACCATGCTCCATTGACTTCTGCAAGTTCCCCCAAAAGAAGGATTTCTCACTCAGTAGTATTTAATATCAGTGTTCTGGAGAACTCCTTGACTAACCCTTTTAAGACTCCTCAATAAAAACTATCTCGGATTATCAATTTGAAATTATATATAGCCTTGTTCCAATCAGGTGTTGCTTAAAAGCATCCTTAGTTACTAATGGACTGAAAAGTACCTTATTTCCATCATTTCATACAAGCATATTTTTCTGCTCCCTCACAAATATAAAAAATAAATATTATTGGAGATCTTGTCAAGACTGCTAGGATTTCTTTCTCAGAGATGCACACAAGAATAAAGCCTCATCAAAGGATGAGTCTGGAAAAAACCCAGTTAATGTTCTTAGGGAAAAAAATGACCAGTGTTTTTGTGAGAGGAAGCTATTTCTTAAAAGACTTTAAAAGAAGAACCAAAGGCAACCTCTGACTCTTGTTCTGGAAATAATACAATTACACAGAGCACATTAAAGCCCCAAGTGATCATTTATAGCATATGATGTGAGAAACCGAAGCCTCCAGGAAAAGCTAAATGAAAAGGAAAAAGGAAAGAGAAGTGACGAAGTAACTATCCCACTATTCATTCATTTCTGTTGGGGGACAGTGCACATCTCAGACACCTACCAGCTGTGCTCCCTGCACAGCACACACCTAGAGAGATGGAAGGGGTAAGCCTTCCTCATATCCATGGCTGTCAAAACAATTCCCATGGCCTGGATGGTGAGGCTTGCTTCATCCCTGGAACACCTTCCAGCAGAAAAGTCGTTTGAAATATGTTTCTGCAACCACCTCTGAGGTGTCTTCCCTGCCTCCATTGCTGACTAGAGTTAGATTTAAGGGCTACGGGTGTGAGTACAGCTGTACTTCTTGTGCTCCTGGGCTTCTCAGTGTTTCTCTGTGGAAGTGCTTTGCTGAGTGTCGTCAGAGCTGGGTGAATGGGAATGTGGACTCCTGTGCTGTAGAGTACGTGCAGCTGAAAACTGGAAAAAACTTACTCTCTTATCTTTCTATTGATAGGATCAACAAAAAAGAAACTGGCAGGAGAAAATACAAATCCATCCTTCCTACCTTGCCCTTCCACTGCCTTTCTTTCTCCTCCACCTCCTTGCTGATGTCTCATCCCCATGTCCTTCCCAGAGAAGGCTCACCCTCCTCACCCTCCTCATCTCTCCATCCAACACCTCTGCAGCAAGCCCTTGCCTAGAAACCCAGTTGAAAGGCAGAGGGATGAAGGGTTTGTAAAGCAGGATGGGAGCCAGGGGGGAGCAGGGGTCCTTGCACAGACCATGGGGTGAAGGTGCATTGAGTGAGGGTGAGGGGTGAGCACTGTTCAGGCTGTAAGGAAGGGAGGGAGGTAGATGCTTGGCCCCTTTGTAATAACAGATTCTCATACGGACTTAGGAATAAACCAGCCCTGAAGTAAAATTGAACTCTGCCCAAAGAAGTGCATTGTGAAATTTAGGAGCAGGATGGCTCAGGTGTCTCTGTCCAACTCTGCAAGTTTAGACTGATTTCCAGCTTTGAGAGAGAAAAATGACATTCCTCTTCCTGCAAGTTATCGGAAGCAAAGTGCTGTTTAAAAACCCTGGGTGGAGGGCACAGGCATGTATTACCCCTGCTAACCTGGAGCTGGGAGCCCCAAGCCTCAAGTGTCTCTCTGTCATTGCTGTCTTTCTTGTAAGGCTGCTCTGACATGTCAGACTGCAGCTCTGAGAACAGATAGTAAAATGAAATCTGTGCTGCTTCCCTTCATCAGTCCCCATGGTCCCATCAAAATCCAATCAGGGATGATGCTGGAAATCCACTACAGTTTGAAGCGGGGCAGGGGGATATAATTTGTGCTTGCAGCTTAGTTTGAAATCTTTACTTTTCCTGGCTTAGATAATCAAGAAACAACTTGAAAAGACACCAGGAGTCGATTCTAATTTTTAAAATATTGTGACTTGAATCAGTCACCTCAATTTGATGGAGAGAGTGGAGAGGGAAAAGTCTCAGTCTGGTGGGGGAAGGGCCCTCCTGTGTTTAAGAAGACCAAAATAAGACAAGAAGGAGGTTGCATCTTTGCCAGATGCCAAGCTCAGCCAATCTCTGGGTGAACTGCATTCATATATAATACTCATTCCATATTCCACAAACAACTTCCACTCCACTTCCAGACAGCCACCCACCAACCATGGAGCATGGTGACATTCCTCGCATGACAACCATGAATTTCAGCAGCTCAGGAGCCACAGTGTAAACCAAAAAAGCAACTGTCCCATCTGCCATTATTTTCCTCCTGTGGCTTCATCTGAGGCACTGTGAGGCCAGAGGATCACCAGAAACTGGGGACACACATCTGGAGCCAGAGCAACAGGGTGTTTTCCCATGCCACATTTTGAGGGTGCTGACACAGAGTTAAGAGTATCTGGCAGATAATGGAAATATTTCAACAAAACCTCCAATGGTGGCTTCCTTGGTACCACAGAACTTCAACAGAGGTTGCCTAAAATAGATGCATTGAGTTCAGTTGCCCAAACCCAGGTGGCTGTTATTGTCTGAGGTGCTGTGAGGTCCCTGGGGCTAGAAAAATACAATATAAAACCAGTGGAACTATTACACTAAGAGATGGCTGAAGGGTGAGGAGTACCTTGTGGCATCTAAACACGTTGCTAGACACCTCCATCTAGACAACCAAGACAAGCCCAGGCGTCTGGTGAGCCCTCTCACTCCTCTTGTTCCATTCACTGCCTTCCTGCAGCTGAAGGTGAGACACCAACCCCATTTGTTGACAGACGTTCAGGCACTTCACACCGGCTTCCAGCATTGAACATGCGATGGAGGCACCCTCTGCAAGAGGCTGCCAGAGGAAAGAAATCACCAGGAGTTTATAGGAAAAAACAAATGGACAAAAATCCCTGGGCTTGTGTCTGGCAGCCAAGACGAGGAGGATGACTCAGCCCTCCCAGCTTTCAAGTGCCTGAATTTGTGACACGAGCAAATGCAGGAAAACATGATAGGATGCAGGTCCCGTTCCTGAGTGCACTTCTCATATTTATTCCAGTACGTGAATGCTGCAGAGCTGCTGAAAGCTGTGCTGCTGAATGTACCATGAAAGCAAGGGTGGAGTTTTGCAGTGGAATAAATGGCACTTCAACAGCAGTTTCTCATCAGGGCGGCCAGAGGTCTTTGCCAGCCCTAATTGGGATGGGGCGTACTTTCCTCCACTGATGTATCATTTGAGCTGCAGCAGTGGAGGGGGTCTGGCAGCTGGGGGAGGTGCCAGACATCATGCAAATTGGCAAGGTGGAAATGAGAAAAGTCTTGTTCTGGCAGATCTGAACCAGAAATTGAGGTCTGGAGCAAAGGGCTGAGGTACTCTCTGCTTGAAGAACACATATAGTACTCTTCAGCTGATGAGCTCCAAGCATTTGACAATGCTACTCCTCACTGCTTAGCAAATTAATCTTCTTACCAACATACTTGTCCTCTTAAATGAAAGCCCCGCACAACACTACACACAACGCAAGGCTGCAGTCCCAGTAGAGAAATGCTTCTCTTTCCCCATCTCATCCACGGGAGAAATTGTGTTGTGGCTGTCATGAGACGTCAAAGCAGATACAGGAAACTGATAGAAGAAACCATAATCCAAATTAGGCAGATAAAAGGTGGGAAGAGGTTAACTGTTTTCCTGCCTCTCTTAAGGTGGAGGGGCTCAGTAAATAGGAGGACTCCTTCAATGTATTGGGAAAGTCCTTATCTCCTTATGCCTCTACATTTGTGAAAGGAACCTGTGACCTTTCCAGCCCCTGCTTGGTGTTTCCTTCCTCTTGGGGAAAAAAAAAGGCTGCTTCTGGTTTCCAGTAATTTCTTCATTCCTAATGCTCTGCAACCCAGGAGCCTCAAACACCAAGTGAACCATGGTGTGAGACACCAGGGATGAACCCCTTCTCCAAGCTCTCTGGGGAAAAGCTCGGTGGATTGCCTCTGGGTTGTGTCTCTGCATGTGGTGTTACGTCCCTAAGGTCTTCAAAGGTGTCTTCATCCCTACCCAGCAGCTTCATGGACTTTCTTCCATGTTCTTGTGACTTGAACAAATACCCTGGCTCCTTTTGGCAAAGCTGTGCAATGGTCTGAGAAATGCTTGCTGTAGCTGTGCAACCAGAATAACAAGGGCACTGAGAATGAGTAATAAGTAATTAGATACTAGATTAGCAAACAATGGAACGGTAGGCTGTCAGAGGAATAAGACAGATCTCTGAAGGACCCTGTGCTGTTGTGTGGAGAAGGATGCAGACACTGGGAAATGTCCAAATGTATCTTTTAAGGAGGATTAGTATGAATTAAATGCAAGCTTTATGGCTTGTGCTTTTGATACATAGATTATTAAGCAGACACACGACAGAAGAAAACCAGCTTGATGCTAGGACTGAGGGCAGGCTTAATGTACACAAAGGGAAGGTACAAGTTTCATATATATTCTTGGGTAGTTTACAGTGCCCCACTGCTATCAGCTGGTGGCAGGAGAAGTTACACTTGCTATTTGCTACCTGACAGAGAAACCCAACTGATGTATCTGCTACTGGTCCTGATTTTGTGTCTAGCACGGATGGAGTGAGCCGGGCAATGGTGAGTTAGATACAGAATGACCTGTGGTCTTCCAGTGTGAGACCAACTCACCTTATGCCCTTCCAAGGGCCATATCAACACAAGAGAGATCTTTCATGTCAGGTCCTATGGATCTCCAGTTTCACACTATGCCTGTGGACTTAAATACGAATAAAACTCAACTTGGCCACTGAACTTTGCTGACTTTTCCACTGTAAAGGAAGAACAAATTGTTGGGTTTTCAGAATAACAACCTTCAGGTTGGACCAGATCTGCACAGCATCTCTCTTTGTCTTGGCTTGGAGCAGCTTCTCAGGCTGGACATCTAGTTTTGGATGGACCAGACTTTGCATCTTTGGGAATCTCAGTAAACATTGTGACAAAACCTAGTCCTGATTACCTTTTCTCCTCGATTCTAATGCTGGTGTTTTACACTACTGCCTGTCCACCTCCCTCTCCCCTGATTAAAAGAAAAAAAAATAAAATAGTTTTTATGCTTGTGGTGACTTTCAGCATCGATCTAAACCTGGGCAAAAAAATAAGAGGATGCATGTCAGCTCTTGCTTATTGAGATCTGAGCAAAAGCCCTTTGTGTCTTGGAGTGGGCAGAAGAAATAAAGCAAGGGCAATAAATATTTGTTCTTTGCCTGCAAAGGAATTTCCCTGTAAGCTTCACCAGCCTCCAAAAATATCTTGACATGTTATTTTCTCCTTTCTCCTATTGATTTTTGAAGCTGTCACTGTGACAGACAGTGGAAAGTGCTCTGCAAACACCCCTCTTGACAGGGAAAGCTTTCAGCTGCCTTTTAATTTTTTGTTTAATTTTTGTTTTTGTACCTTTGCTGTCTTTTTGGTACTAGTTCTTCAGTTCAGGAGAGGGATCATTTATTTCAAGCCTGACTAAGTCACTGACTATCTGATTTTCTCATTATTGTGTGTTTCATAATTCCTCCCTCATATTACTCTGGAAGCAGTTTTCGATCTGAGGATTAGGTGCTGAAAGCTAATAATAGGCTGGTTAAAAATTAATTGTTCTCCTTTTTAAGGAAAATAAATAAGTGAATAAAGATTAGCAGCTGTGCTACTAAACCACACAAAATAGTAGTTTATGTCTGAAAGCCTGCCTGGCGAGATAGACCTTTTTGTGAACTGCTTGAGTGGTCTGTGGGCACAGTTCCTCAGATGTATTTGCTGCATAGTTCTGTCTTCACACAATAAGCAGAGAGTGTTTCCTGTACATTATTTAGCCATCTGAAATTGGTGGAATGAATTTATGAAAGTATTTGAGATGACTGAATTTCAGTTCAGGCATCACTGGCACACTGATTCTTCTTTTTATCTTTTGGCACTGAAAAGCTACTTGATGCCTCTAAGTCCAGATGACAGATATCTTGAAGAGTTTCAGAGATGGTTCAGATCTGGGATGTTTCACTGCATCCCCAGGGAATATCTCCTCCAGAATGACACACATTGGATGGAAGACATGAGGAGCAGGGCAAAGAGGAGGGATGAGGCTGGGTGGTGGGGCTGGGCAGTATGGTACCCTGCAGAGTCCTCATCAAGGGGCTGCTCCTTGTGTAGGTGCCTGTACCTGCTGGATGGATCTGGATAAATTCATGTGCTCTACTCTCTGCACTGGTGATGCCACAACTGGAATCCTGGGACCCTGGAGCCTGGAGAAGAGAAGGCTGAGGGGGGGACCTTCTTCATGTTTCCAAGTATCTGAAGGGTGGGTTGAAGGAGGATGGAGCCAGACTCTTCCCAGTGGTTCCCAGTGACAGGACAAGGGGCAACGGGCACAAACTGGAACATGGGAAATTCCATTGGAATCTGAGGAGAAACTTGTTTGGGGTGGGGGTGTCAGAGCCCTGGCAGAGGCTGCCCAGGGAGGGTGTGGAGTCCCCTTTTCTGGAGACCTTCAAGCCTGAGGGATGTGCTCTGGGTAATCCTGCTTTAGCAGGGGAGTTGGATGGGATGATTTCCAGAGGTCCCTTCCAACTCGGACAATTCCTTGATTCCGTGATTCTGTTAATTAATATTATCAGAGATGTTTTGGGTGCCCTGGTGAACAGCTTGTGTGTGGACTTGATCCAATGTCTGCTACAAAATCTGCTGATTTTCATTCTAGGAATAGTCAGAGTCTCAGTTTATCAGATTAGCAGCTTTTCTCCTTTCATTAAGACACAACAGTCAACTGTCTGCCCCTTCTTAATCAGCCCAGGTAAGAAATACAGTAGGTCCGTTTAAGTCATCTTCATGGTTGCATGTGATCAGGCTGGTAACACCCTAATTCAGCCTTGGCTAATGACTATTCCCCTGCATTAGTTTGAGTCCTTCTTCCCCTAGAGAAGGAATCAAAAAGCAGAGGGTGATGTCATGGAGAGAGGAGACAGTCTGCAATTTTCTTTTCTGCTCCCCCAAAACGTTGCACTGTTGGCTCCTGTGCTATGGGGATGGAAGGTTTGTCAAGGTGCATGTGGCAGGACCAGGAGAGATTAGCCCAGTTAGTCCAGTTAGTGAGGTCTTCTCTGGCAATAAGATGCCCATGGACATTCCTGTGGCATCCAAACCTCAAACCAAGGATTTATTTTAGCATCTCTCTCTCCTCTTTCCTGCACAGTCAAGCTCAGTATGACTTATTTCTAGAAGCACGATAAAGGGAAAATCTGCAGGACTGAAAAAAAATAGTAATTTTGGAAATGTCAAAATATTTTAACAGTTTTTGATTGATGCGAAGGATCTCAGCATTGTCAAAATGGAAATGTCTCTTTTGTGTTTCTTGCAAGACCACGAAGTGCTGTTTCACCTCTGCTCTAGTGAGTAAGAAGTACGAGGTGGCAATTACAGAAAGGGTGTTAAAAATGAGAAATGATGATGTGATGTGATTCGGCAATCCCACAGAGTATAGGAGGAAATGCAATGAGGAGTTATAAGCTATGTGTAATGGTAGGAGGCCCTTTGGTTCCTGCATCTTTTTGCAGATTGGTCAAGGTGGCCTCCAAATCAGCAGATATCCAGCTTGCTTTACCTCCCACAAATGTGCGAGACGGGCAAGTTTCCAAAATTTTGCTTCTGGCTTTTCTGAAGCTCACTGAGTATTTGCAGAGCAGATCAAAGGGATCTTCCAGAAATTAATGGCAAGATCATCTGCTGAGATTTTCTGGGTGGGTTTCGTGCAGCACACTCTGTTGTAGAGCTCAGCGGCGGCAGCAGTGAGACGATGAGGAAAGCAGGACGCCTTCCCTACTGCCATGACTGTCTCTGAGAGCAGCGTTGCAATGTAATTACCAACAAATTGCAGTGTGCTGTCTTGGGCAGCGTGGATGTGATGTCCTGGTTCCAGCCCACATGGCTTGATCCTGGTCTCAGCCCAAGAGCGAGCCCTGGAGGGTTAGAGAAGGGAACCAGGAAAAATGTTGCTGCCAGCAGAAGATGCCTGTTGCTTGTGAATAAAACCAGGCAGATGGCCTGCCGAATTTCAGTCCTTAATTAAAAGGACTTTATTCTCTCAGCTAATTATAGAATAATTCCTGCAGTGGGAGGGACTCCTTTGGCATGGAGAGGGTGGTAATGAACATCTCAGTCCGCCTCCTTGTCAGCAGGCTCAGCCCTTCGTTCTGATCTCTTAGGAATAAAGATACCCCTGGCTGTTAGCTACGAAGTGGACCCCGTGAAGGGAGATAAAAAGAAAGGACCAAGAGGCCTCAGACAACCCTGGCATGGTGAAACAGGATCTCAGTGCTGTGTCTGTCACAACATGGATAACCCAGGGAACTCTCACCTGAAGCTGGACCCCAACCTGGGTTGTGACGATTACTGAAATCTCAGCTATAGCAGATACATTTCTTCTAAGTGACAAAAAATATTTTTGGATAATGTGTGTCATGACTAGAAGAGGTTTTAGCTAGTGTTGTGATTCTTTTCTTCAGGATTTGCAGTTTAATCTAACTTCAGCCTGCCTATGTTGCATGAACGTCAAAGTGCAACCTCCCTATGTGTCCCTACACTCCTTCCATGAGATTCCTTGTTTAGTTGTGGCGAAAAGCTCCAAACGCAGATGGTAAGTCACATGAAAAAGGACCATTTGTGCAAGATGTGAAAGGTTAACAGCTTGAGCAACACCGAGCCCTTGCAGACACCAGGATGCTGGGGTGGCCTTGCTGTCCCAGTGGATCTCACCCCAATAAAACAGTCTCTGATGGTGCAAAGTGTCTCCTGTCTCCCAAAGTCACCATCCATCTCTTTGATAGCTTTGCCAAGTGGAAAAAGATACAGCAGGCTTGTGCCCTCCTTCCTCATCTGTCTGCCTTGACCCTACCTAAATTGGAAGGCAGTGAGGTTTGCCCTCTCCCCCGACCACCCGTTGATGAACACTAATTCTCCCAGACAGCCTTTGTGATTTCCCCAGCTCCTTGGGTTTATTGTCCCATCTCCAACCTCGCCTTGCAATTAGATAAAGAGAAAAAGAACGATGCCTACAATGCTGTGCTCATCCCCTTGTGGGAGGCTGGGGCTGGCTTGGCCTTATCAGGGCAGAAACTGGTCTTATCGGCAAGCGTTGGCAGGGCTGTGTCTTTCAGACAGGGCTTGGGGAATGGAAATGCTGCTGATCTCTATCTGCCTGGCATTTCTCGCCCTCTTTCTCCATCAAAATCAGCGTGAGAGATCTTTTTCAGCCCCTCTCCGGGTTAAGGGGTGTGTGTGTGGAGGGGGGGCAAGGATGGAAAAATACTCAGCAGACGAGAAACTTTTCATGCTATTTTTCCTGCCTGCAGCTTCTATATATAGGTTTAATTAGAACATGAAAGGCACCTCAGGATTATGCTGTGAGATTTGTTTCCTTAGCCTTGTAACTAATGCCCTGTGGTTTCAATAACGCTGCCTTCACTTCGTTAGCCTCCCAGCAAATATCTACCTATGGAAGCTGCAGAATTGCCATCCTGGGTCAGCCCAGCACGTGAGCTCAGGCGAGTCGGACGCTCTGCCTTAAATGCTCTCTAATTATCTCTAGCCAAGGTTATGGAGGAAGCGGTTTGGCACCTGTGAATTGGATTCTTGGGAGAGAGCCCCAATGAAATGAGCTTCTTTGCCTGAGACTGGAAAGTTTTGTCTCTTGCTCCCCGCAGCCCTTTTGCAGTGGAGGCAGATTAATTAACTCTTTCTCATTTACTTGGAAAAAGACTGCGCTCTCTTTCTGATGGGGACGTCGAAGCAGTCAGTTTCCTTCTGGCTGCCCAGCTGGCTTGGTTTCCCCCTTTGTATTTGAATTATCCTGGAAAAGGACCATGGCCATGCAGCTCACAGCTTCAATTTGGAGCTGTGTCTCCCCAGATGGGATTCTGGCTTGCAGGATGCTTGCTGGGGCATCCTAGGGACCTGAAGGTGGATGCTTCCATGCAGAGTGGCCAATTATAATAATTTTATAGGTGCCAAATATCAGCAATGCCTTCTACCCTGTGACTCTCCATCATCAGGTGGAGGATGAAAAACACAGTGCCTGCAGGAGAGGCTCGGCACGGCCAGGGATTGAGCTCCCTGCTGAGATACATACCACAGACCATGCTGGTCACCATGAAATTGGGTGGCCTCTCTGGTTTTGCCTTGGGGATAACTCTTACTACCTGCTCCAGCATCAGGGCTGTAGCTGGATATTAGATCTAAACCTAGGACAGGGCTTCTGAATCACAACCATGTGATTATATGGGAAGCTTAAGGAAGACAAACACAGTTCTCGGTGTCCAAGAAAGCCTTCAGAGAACTTAGGTGCTTGAATTTAAAACTGAATTATATTTTTTTTTCCCCCTCTTTGTTTTCAAGCTGCAAATGGATGAAAATAGCAAGCCTTTCTGCAGGGCACTTTAATGAAGCACAGGCTGGTGTTGCACGTATTACCAAGGAACCTTAAGAGTCTGGAGGATAGCTTTGTACCTGGAGCCTTTCTCAATTACTGTCATCAAAACAGAGAGCAGTGCAGGAGGAAGGCAGAAGGTGCATCTGGGGCTGCTCCCTGCATTGTGGAGATGCACTTAGAAAAGCTTTTTGTGAAGCAGAAAAGCTCACACCCGCGTTTCTTTTATTCCCCACCATTTTCTATATAGGCAAGTTCTCTGACAAAACTGCTGCTGCAGCTTTTTCTCCTCTCTCCTAGGATTATTTTTTTTATTTTTTTTTTATTTTATTGTCATTATTATTAAGGGCACAACAAGATTTATTTTCTGTAAAACAAGCCATGTTATTGTCAAGACAGATTTAAAGGGCTGGATTAGGAAGGGGCATTAAAATACATTTTGTATGAAAATGAAATATCACGAGCAGATTCTTGGCAGACCTAATGCCTTTCAGGGCTGCTCTTTGGGAATAGCAGTTCCAAGCAGGGACTCTGGAAAAAGTACAGTGCAGTGGTATAATGAGAGGTTGTATCAGGATGGATATGCATGAGATGGGCAGATTAATATTTAATGAACAGTGAAGTCTGCTATCCCCTAATCACTGAGTGCCTGGGATTTGCAAAGTGGCTAATTTTAAAGTATTTTGTATGGAATTATTCATGCATTAAAACGTACACGGCTCTCTTGCAGTCTAAGTCACGGAGATGGAATTAAACTCAATGAAATTTAGTTGTCAAAATGTTGGGCGTTGGGTGCAGCCAAGACAATGGCAAAGGGGCGAGGCTGTTGCTCTTCCGAAAGGACAGGATGGAGCTGGAGAAGATGGGCTTTGGGCACTGAGACTTCTTGCAGGGTAGGGATGGCCTTGTCTCAGTGGGTTTCTTGGGAACCCAGAGTGGAACAGAGTCCTTGTTGGGCTTTTAGAAGGAGGAGCCAGCAGTGGGTACCGAGGCCAGCAAGAGCTGCAGGTCAGGAAAATGGAATCATAGAATGGTTAGAGTTAGAAGGGACCTCCAAGATCATCCAGTTCCGNATCTTGGTGGCTCTCTGCAGGATGTGTTCCACCAGGCCCATGTCCTTTCTGTGTTGAGGACTCCAGAGCTGGACACAGGACTCCAGGTGGGGTCTCACAAGTGCAAAGTATAGGGGGAGTATCCCCTCCCATGACCTGCTGGTCACGCTTCTTTTGATGCAGCCCAGGATGGGGTTGGCTTTCTGGGCTGCCAGCGCGCACTGCCGGCTCATGTTGAGCTTCTCATCCAGGAGCACTCCCTAGTCCTTCTCCTCAGGGCTGCTCTCCAGCCATTCTCTGCCCAACCTGTATTTGTCCCTGGGATTGCCACCTCCCAGGTGCTGGACCCTGCAAATCACTTAGAGACATGAAAACACAGTACAAGGCACCGGTTCTGGGGCAGGAAAAGGGCTGGGTCAAAACCACTTGAGCGACAGCTCTGACACCACCCTCATCCACTCTGTTTTTATGTGTATTTTGCCTAGAATTGTTACTTAAAACATACTTGTTGATCCAGAGTTTAATGAGACTTTACCTTGGCTTGAACTAGTGTTTTTTGGAGCTCAGCTCAGACAGTTCTTCTGGCAGGTCTTCTAGTCTTTTTTCCCACTGGTTTCTGATAAAAGAAGACAGTTCCAAAGAAAATGTCATTTTCACTTGGAAAATGATTTTTTAATTGGGGGGTGGGGAGGAAAGATTTTGTTCCCTGGCATCTTTAAAAGGTTTCCACTCTCTCCCTGTTAGAAGACAGTTTGTGGAAGTTAATTCACCTTCTTGAAAGCCATTGTTTGACCCAAGCTTGAGTTTTGTACAAAAAGTGTGACGCCCAGGAGAATGATTCTTCCTCTTTGCACACCCTATGAAGGCAATAAGCTCATTGACCTAATGAGAGAAGATAAAAGAAACCAAATAGAAAGTGTTTACCCTTATTTGAATGCTACTAATTATGCCAAAGAGGGTTGCAGGAGAAGAGGGAGAGAAAAATATGGCAATAAATGTCTGGGAAAGGCAGAGAAAGGAAGGGCAGAACAGGCTGAAGCTTCATTTTCTTCTTGTGTGCCTGCACGCTTCCTCATATAAAAGATCTGTGTTATCAGTACAAACAATAATGATGATACCGGCTCATTAGGAAGATGTAGGAAGGTAAACACTGGAGGCAGGAAGGAGAATGTCGCACCTACAGTTGCAGCTGTGACCCTTGAAGCACAATGACTTTTATTAATAACAAAGGAGGAAAACGAAGCGTGCATGCATGTGTATCTGCAGCCTCTGGGTTTGCATAGAAGCACTTGGAGCATTTTATTTTGGGAATGAAATGTTGACTCAGAAATCAATTGGTCCTTTCTCTGGATTAATTAAAACAGAAGATGAGCTTGAAAATAAGGAGAGTTTCTCACCTAAGCTTAAGAAAAGTGTTTTAAACAACCCAAAGTAAGCAGTTTTCTTTCTATTTTTATCCCCCCACCCCACTTTTTCTTTTCTTTCAAAGGTTATTTATTCTTTCCTCTTCTTTTTTCTTTAATCCCCGAAAAGAAAGATCCATTATATTCACAGCAATTATTCTAAGTACAGCTAGACAAAGCCATGTTAAGTCTCCATTTGAATATTAAATATAATTAAAAGACTTTTCTACATTGTGAATTGTTCTCTTATCTGCCTGCCCATAAATGTCAATGTATTAATGGTCACAATTTGTCTCAGGTGTAGGAAATAGCCTTTTCCTCCCATTGCCTTTTTTAAGCAGTGGGAAAACAAACAGAGGAGGTCATGCTCCTATGATCATGCGAAAAACTTCCCAATACAATTTTGTTTCAGCCTCAATGGAAAAGTCAATCCTTTCTTGCCAGCTGATTACTTCTGCTCTTGAATATACTCTTTAAACCAAGAAATGTTATCTAGAAGCAGAAGCAGGCAGGGGTATATATTAAAAGTCCTTAATTTATTAAACTACAAGCCAGAAGAAGATTGGAGAAATTAATAACTCAGAGTGTGATTAATATGAAGCTTTTATTTTTTTTTTTCTCTTAATAGCTGGAGAAATGTAGATGAAGAAACTTCATGACATGAAGTCAGTGAGTGTTTGCTCACCACCAGATTCTCAAGTTCTTGTGTTTGACCAAAGCTTTTGAAAATGCCCACAACCCTCTCATCAAGGGTCTCCACCTCCAAGGACTCTAGCTCGCTGCAATTAATTTCTGTGGATTTTGTGGATCATCATCAGGCTAATAGCCTTTAGTTACTTACTTCTTTGATTTGATTTAAAGAGCATTTCTGGCTCTGGGTAACTGCATTTCTATTAGCGTATACACGAAGGGGTGGAATGACCATATGCACATTGAACTGTTGCAACTTGGTGAATATCTTGGGAAGGCTGCCTCAAGAAGATAAACACCTGAATGGCACTGGAAAGAAAAGTATTAAAGACCAAAAGTTACAGACCAAAAGAAGGAAAAGAGAAAAAAATATAATATATGAATAAGGAAGTGCAATTTTTCACTCCCTTGGTCAGACCAAAAGATGGTTTAAGGACAATTTAAAATCAACATCCTTTGGGAAAAATGGGGCAAAAATACACACACATTAAATCTAAGCATTGCTGTGAGTCAGGCGGGGGACTGTGAAACCTGCATATTTTTATAGTGTGTAACATTTTTTAACTTGCTGGGTACATAAAAGGCAGTTTTCCTCTGCTTTCCAAGGGAGTTTATTCTTAATTTACACCACTGGCTAGAAGTCCCCTACAGATTCCATTTTTCAGCTGAGAATAAGGATTTGAAGAAACTAGAATGCATCCCTGAATGGACTGATTTTGTCAAGAAAGAGATTGAAGTGGGAATTAAAACCTTTTTTTCCACTTTTGTAAAATTCAGGTGAAGAACCAAACAGCTGCCGCTGGAATGGACCCAGCTGTCCATGCCAAAGTGAAGTATTTCATGGTTTGTCAATACCTGTCACGCTTTGCAGACGCTTTGTTTGGTGAGAAATTTCAACTTGACCTCAGTGCCGGAAGATTACAAGATGTATTACTGGGTGTGTGTCATGGAGAGCATCAGAAAATGCAGCAGCCAGAGCTGTCATGGCTGGTGCTGGGTGCCACATGCCCAGACCTGAAGCTCCATCCCAAGAAGATGCTGTCTACTCTTTCCTTGACCCCACTTCTGCATCCATAGGGCTTTTTCTCTTATCCCTGTGTCCATGTCCTCATGGACTTGAAGTTGTTATTGTAAGAAAGAAGTGGCAACCCATTCGTGAATCTGTTGGGAACCTGGATGAGCACAGTTCTATGAAACCATCTTGGTTGAAAATGAGCCTGAGGGGTGCACTGCTGTTGGGAACCCTTTGTTCCACTGCCTTGTCCACCAGTGCTGCATGTCCTGGACCCTGTGCTGCTCTGGAGACAGGCAGGGTGGAGGCACAGCTCTTGCATGGCTGTGGAGGTCCAGCACAGGAGACCTAGATATCAAGGGAGAAGTTGTGGTGGGAAGAGGCATGGTGGGATTGCGCCTCCAGCAAGGCAGAAACTCCTCTGCTGGCATCTCTATGTGGTTGGCACAGCCCAGCTGCCTTCCTTTCCCACCTGTCAGAGCTTCTCCCCACGAAGACATTTGGTTCTGCTGTGTCTTGATGCTGCTGTTCGCCTGGCAGCAACAACAAAATCACCGGGTTAATTAAACACACAAAAACATAATTGCAATTAAACCCAAACAAACTGCTGAATCAGAATAGCAAATTGCCCAGAGACTGGGGGGAAAGGCTGGTTTGCTTATTCCTTCTTTTTTATCATAAGGGCTGATGAGGCACAGAGTGGCCAAGCAAACACTGCAACATGAGACGTGCCACTGGCAAGGACGTTTAGCCTGCTGAATAAAAGATAAAGATGAAGCCTGGACTGGGAACAGCCTGGCTGCTTGAGCCAATTTAGTCTAGTTTCACTTGAGGGAAATGCCAGGAGTCTGCATTCAGCAAACATCTTTGCAACCCAGAAACCCCACCCCAGCTGGATCTAGCCCCACCAGTCCACTCCCAGCTCCCTATGCCAATGCTGCAAACCCATGGTGGAGTGGTATGATGGCCAAAGTACCCCCTTGGCCTTCACTGAAATCCGTCCATGCCAAGGATGCTTTCCAAACAATCTGCAAGGAGGATGTGTGATTAGCTCTGCAGCATGCCTATCTTTAAGGAAAAACTCAATGACACATCAGGGACCACCTGGAAATGCATCTACGGGGCACTACCGCTGCTGGGTCTGGCCAGTGATGCCCCACAGGGACCACGGAGGAAGCTTTTGCACCTTCCCACCTCCACTACACGATTTCTGCAATACTTCTTTGCAGCAAATCCATCTATCACGCCTGCTCTAGGGTTGGTTTCTGTCGAGCTGCTTCAGTGTATCCCATAAAGTTGAGAGAAGGCAGTGAATTATAAGGTCCCCGACAGCAGGACTCAGCAAGCAGGCTGTTGTTAATCTTCCCTTTGCTACTCAGTTTTTGTGCAGCTTGTAATAAATCCCTGTGCCCTTTGCTGTTGAAACTGCAGTTTTGCTACTGAAAAAACAGAGAAAAAATAAAGAAAAAGCCAGAGATTACCACGTGGAGAAATAAAACACGGGATTCCTACCTTGGCCTGGCCAACGCTTTTGCTTATCGAGGTCTGAACCTTAGCGTGATCACCTGGTGTTAAATGTAAGGCTACAGTAACTCATGCTGGTCTACAACAGATTGGAAAAGCTGTTGGATTAATGTAGGAAATGGGGCACCCGGTGCTGTGTGATTTCTTATTTCAGGGCTGAACGGGCAGTTGGAGACACAAGGGGATGCTGCTTTCAGCTCTGGAGTAATAGCTGGCTGGGAATCGGTTAATGAAAGGCTTTTTCCCCAAATGCCACCTCTGTGGATTTACAGCTACTGGTGGGAAAAGGTCATATTTATAACAAAAACTAGGGGAAAAAAAAAAAGAAAATCTGAGACTATCTTCTATTTGCTTTAATAGCGATATGATCAAAATAATAATATCCATTGTGGCTGAAAGTTGCTTTCAGCCTAGGAATTAATATAAAGCAGAAATTAAAAATATTTTAAAATAATGATGACAGAACACAGCTCTTATTAGCACTCAAATTTCTGCACTTTTATGCAGATTCTTCGTTTGTGAAAAATTTTGGACTTTTGACTATTTGCCTCCAGCTGAAACACAACAAAAAAAGAAAGAAAAAGAAAAGGAAAAAAAAAAGGAAAAAAAAAGACAATTCAGAGAAAAATCACTTGAGGGCTCTGCAAATGTATGCTGCATAGAAGAAAAGGGGCAGATCTTCTCATAGTGGGAAAAGCCACATCTTGGTGACAGTTCCAACCATCCCAGCATCCCTCCCTGGTTCCCAGTCCCTCTGCTCTCGAGCTGCTGAGTTTCATTTCCTCTGGCTCAACAAATCCCTAATCCCAGAGCCGATTTCATGGTCAGGGGTTTACTTAATGTCCACCCCTGATTCCTGTTGACAACAAGATAGCTTTATATTACTTGTCAGGCTAGGTAGCATTGAAAAGGGTGCAAATTTGTATTAGCTTCCAGGCAGGGGCTGTGTAAGATTGCTTTTGTGTCACTGAGAATTGCATCTCTGCGGAGCCGTCGCTGGGGCAGCAGTCCTGCCTGATGCTATAGAATAATGCAGTCCTTCATGGTGAGACCATAAATGTTGTGTCAGTGGTGGAGTATGTTCAGAGGGAAAATGTTTTTTTATTTTTTGGTCGGGCAGATATAGTTAGAAAATGGAAAAGCTTTTGGTATGCACCTCTCTTCTTCAGGTCTATACAGCCTATACAGGCTCTTTACAGCCACACAAGCAACTGTGGTCCTGGCTACGATGTTGTAGATGATGCTCCCTGCAGGAATTAAAGTCCAGGGAGAAAAATCAATGCCAAGCTATCACCTTCCATCAACGTTGGTAACAAGGCTTTCATCCTCTGGGGGAAGTGGATTGCCCAGATTTGAAGGACTTAAGACCTCACCAGCATAGCCCTCACCTGGGAAATGAGTCCTTGGTGTCTCCCAGCACAGCTGGTTCTGGGCAGACCCAGCAATGGGGCAGGAGCTGCCTGGGAGTGGGTGAACCTGCTGATAACCCCTCTGGCATCAAACAGACAGGGAAAATCAAGCAGAATTGTTCCTAGGCTCTGCAGCTCACGGATTTTGATTTCACAGAGCAGCACATGAGTTGTTTCTACCTGGATCTTGAAAAATTCCCATTGGAATTGGTGGAAAAGGAGGTTTTCAACATCATTCATTCTGCCACTGTGGTGGGAACCACCACAAGACAAACATGCTTCTCCACCTCATGTAGTCCCCAAGAAGGAACATCAAAGAATTTTCTCTGAGGACAGTGCAATTTTTTTTCAGTGGCTGTGGTCTGAAAATGCTGTGGATTGGTCTAGAAATGGTCGTGACTTGGAGGTACTTCAGCAGGTTGGTTTTCACATGGTTGAACTTTTCTGGAGCGAAAAGAAAATTTCCTTTTTTGAGCATTTTTCCTGTGTAACTTTCAGCAGATGAGACGTCACAACGAACTAGCCTTGAGTAGGAGTTGAATATGAAAAACAGACTTTTGCAGAGGAAGGAAAGATATGAACTTAATGAACTTACTGGCTCAATCCTATAAAATTGAGCAAGAGAGCAACATCACTGCTGAGGTGACAGTTGATTTGCTGTTCCCAAATTTTTTTCTCCAACTAGGCTAGCTAGTCTAATAATAAAAGGCCTGACTTTACTCTCCATACTTTGCCCAGGTGATTATCTACAAATGCCGAATTCTGTATCACGTCCTCAGCAGATGCAAAATTAACTGGAGCTGCCCCCATTTGCAAGTGCAAATCTGTTGGAAGTGTTTTATAGTAACACACTGGGTTGGATAACAGAACATGGGGGAAAAGCAAAAAAATCCTGTAAACTCACTCCCACAGAATGAAAATCCTTGCCCTCCTCGTTTCATTTACATTTTTACACTGCTATATTGATGCTGTGTGCTTTTGGATACATTTTGTAGGATGTGCTGAAGTGCTTTTTAATATACTCAGATGTTTAAGAGCACTGAACATTTTGGATTTTTTTTTCTTTACTCAAACCTTTAGACGTTATTAAAAAAAACCCTGTGTGATATTTCTGAGGCAAATGCCAGGAATTTAAAAGTTCCAGAAATGCAATTGCAGTTTAGGGTGAAAAGTCAGAGTAGAGATTTGGGACTTCCACATCAGAAGACTCCTCTCCTCTAAGAGTGCCCATGGGAACTGATCATGGTTTGCTTATAAGGACATTTCTGGCAGATCCCTTTGCTGGTCAGCTCAGAAGCAAACATGAGCACTTCCTTCCATTTATTCCAAATGTACATACCAACAATGGCTTTTGGGTCATTTGTTTAAAAAGGATGGAAACAAGCTGGTTAAATCATAAAATCATAGAATCATAGGATCATAGAATGGACCTTAAAGATCATTGTTCCAGTTCCAATACCCCTGCCATGGGCAGGGACACCTACCACCACACCACGTTGCTCCAAGCCCCATCCAGCCTGGCCTTGAACCCCTCCAGGGATGGGGCAGCTACAGCTTCTCTGGGCAACCTGGGCCAGTGCCTTACCACTCTCACAGCAAAGAATGTCTTCTTAATATCTCATCTAAATCTCCCCTCTTCCAATTTAAAACCCGTCCCCGTTGTCCTATGGTTCCACTCCCTGACCAAGAGTCCCTCCCCAGCTCTCCTGGAGCTCCCTTCACATCCTGGAAGCCTGCTCCAAGGTCTCCCCGGAGCCTTCTCTTCTCCAGACTGAACAGCCCCAGCTCTCTCAGCCTGTCCTCACAGCAGAGGGGCTCCAGCCCTCTGAGCATCTTGGTAGCCCTCTGCTGGACCCGTTCAACCGGGTCCATGTCCTTTCTGTGTTGAGGACTCCAGAGCTGGACACAGGATTCCAGGTAGGGTCTCAGGAGCACAGAGTAGAGGGGGAGAATCATCTCCTGCCACCTGGGTTGTTTATGAGGTTGCTCAGACCCTGAAATATCTTAACACCCATTTGTCGCTCATGAAAACTCCTGCTCGATACAAGCTCTGGTCTTTTCCAGACCTTCCCAGGTGGCTTGTTTGGGGAACGAGGTGATGATGTCCATCCAGAGCCATTGCTGGGGACCAGGAACATCAGGTATGAGCCCCCTATTGCCCCTAGCCACTTCTTCTACCCCATCTCTATGGGGCAGCACACTAGGGCACAGTAGGTCAGGGGTGAAATATACAACTTGCTAAGAAAAGAGATATGTTTGGCTATTTTTTCTTTCATTTCTGCCCTCACCAGAGGCCCCAGAGCTACAGCTGACGACACAGAGTTAAGAATTGGAAACTTTTTTAACTGACTTCTGGCCTTCATGAGAAAAAAGGGTGCTAACGCGCAGCGACTGTGATCCTTTTGTAGGGAAACATGCGGCAAAGCTGACAGTAAAATATTGTTACCAAGTAAATTATTAATGTTTACATAGGAGGGGATATTCTTTGGGACTAGGATATTACTGAATAACTGCTGTTTCTTCCCCTACCCCATACCCCAGACGGTGGGGTCAGGCTAAAATATTTGCTGGTGGACAGTGACTCCAGAGCAAAGAAGCTCGGGGGTTTCAAGAGAATTTCTTCTTTCATTAACTCCTGTTTCCAAAAGCTCAGCCTGTGTTGCCGGAGTCCAGCCGCTCTCTTCCTTTGTGAATCATGGCCGGTGACACAACTTCACAGGGTTCACGCTGGCCTGTTTGACAGCACCGATACCCCCTTGTCTTCAGTGGAGGATGGATGAATGTACCTGGGTCTTCTGTAATTGGATTTGGAGAAAACACCAGCACAACCCAGAGGGTGTCACTAACTAAAGCCAGATGAATTTTTCTATAGGCAGCTTTGTCATCACCTATGTCTCCTGGGACACAGGAGATCATCGTTTCATTGCCAGGGAGGAAATCTGGGGAAAAATGTCCCCCCAGCTCTGCTATATCTTCTTTCATCATTGGTACAACGATGCTTATGCTACTGTGGTGCTTCGTGAAGATCTAAGAGGTTTACTGGTGAGAGGTGCATACTTTCAACTTGGGATGATTATTTCTTGGTTGTTCATTACTCTACAGGGTGAAGATTTTTTTTCTCAGAAGGCTTCTTTTGCCTTCTCCTCAGACACATAGTAGTGTTTGCTTTCTGAATGATGCTGGCAAATTTCTATAGAATGGCAGGAGCAGAAAGGGTCCAATCTGCCCCCTTGCATATTGTGTGAATATTCCTCTCTTGCACCCTAAATGTGGAGCAGTGACCTGGAGGTGTAGACATGTGCCGCCCAGTGCTGAGCATCCCCGCGGAGTGTCAGTCTGGGATTTTTTCTTTGCAGGCATCACCACCTAGTGCAGCGCTCTGGAACTTCATGTTCCCCCTCTGGATTTTATTCTGCAATTGCAATTGATTGTTGGATCTGGGGGAATAATCGGTGCTTAATAAATCAGCCACTTGCAAGGAGCTACTTATTCTTCTTAAGTATTGCAAACAGTTCCTTAAGTGAGCATGATTTCTACAGCCATGTTGATAGGAACACTCGCTGTGGGGTTCATTTGCTCTAAAAGGGTATTTGAAAAGTTATCACATGGTTGTTCTTTGGGGGCATTTTCTGGATTTTGAAGTTGATCTGCTCCCTTTTTGCAGGCAGGCAGGATAGCCATAAGCAAGGGGAAGGGAAAAGGAGAATCATCACCTCTTGGGAGGCATGGCACACCAAGGAAGTCAAGGGTATGGACATTTCTCAAGAGGGCTGGTGAGAGGTGCACTGAGTCAGAACCTTCCACCTGGACAAGCCCTCTCCTTTGATAGCTGGTACACTACCTATTTACTCTTTAAATCTCTGTGTATTTCTACAATCTGCTTCATTTTTCATATGAGTTGCAACAAAAAGTATGCAATGCTGACATGGTGGTGCAAGAGGTCTGTGGTGCTGAGCCACCACTGACTCCTGAGTCCCAGAGCCCTGATGCTGCATTAGTTGTAGAAACTGAAGCTGGAAGGTGCAAATGGAGAGGTTTGATCGAGCCAAACTGGCTTTTCCTTTCCTGAAAAGTGTCTCAGCATTTGAGTGGATCATGCAATGACTTTTAACTACGGACCGTCATATCTAATACCTGCAAGGGCTACTGACTAAGCTGAAGGACCGGCTTTTCCACCCAGGGTGTTGGCAATTCCCCCAGAATTAGGTAAAGAGGGAGCAATGTGACTGTTACTCGCCTACAGATTAAATAGATTTATAGTTTTGTTTGTGCTGGGATACTCCTCTGGCACTGGATTCAAATGAAAGGTGACTTTCCCAATTAAGAAGATAGAGACCCCCAGCTACAGAGTCTGGGCACAACCACCCAGCAAAGCATGATCTAAAGCTGTACCATGTGTCCCGTTTCTCCCCATCCCGTGGTGGCCTGCTTACAGTCATGACCTGAACATGGGGTGGAGATGGGCTCACATGCTTTGGGGGTGTGAACCGTGGGGCAGAATCCCCCAAGCGTGTTTGCAGCCTTGATCCATAGCCATCTGGGGCAGCCCTCCACCCCCGCCCTTCATCCACAGCCAAGCAGCGGTTTCAAGCAGTGGAAATAAAATTACATTATTCCAGGCAGAGCTGATTTCATGAAAAATACATTGTCTTTTCACAGCTTCAGGAAAAATATATTGGTTTCTGCCAGTTTTAATTAGAAACCATCTATTCTCAAAACTTGGGAAGAACTAGCATGAGAGGGGAGTGAACACGAAAGGTTGAGAGACTTCAAATCTCTTGCAGTGACAGAATTAACAGACTTTAACCCTTTGCCTGCAAATGAAACTGAAGTAATGGTTCTTCCTCCTGAACATGCACTGGAAAATAAACATATGAAAACACTAAAATAGTAATTTCTTTGTTATTTGGAGTCATGAATTATTTCTTTGCTTTACTTTTCCTTCAAATGCGTAATTTTGTCTTAAAAGGTGAGCTAAAAGAATTATGAATAAAACTATTACAAACCTTAAAAACAGCTGTTAGAGTAAGTGAAACAGAAAGTTTCAGTCAACAAAAAGGAGACGTTTCTGCTTACTTTAGAAGCCTTTCAAATTCTGGGGTTTTTTTGGTCTGGTTTTCCCAATATTGCATTGTGGCAGTCGGATGTAAAAGTACTGCAATAAAAAATCAAGACATTTCATTTTGTAAGTGCCAGGACGAAGAGTCTTGACTTTTCTAAAGCCTTTCTACCAGTTTTCTTTCAAGCTGGACCCAGCAAGTCTCCAAAAAGCTACAGAACTATCGGAAAGGATTTGTCTTGTCTTTTTAAACTTGCTGTTCATCAGACAACTAAAGCCTTCTTTGCTAAAAGGTGATGTGTCAGAGTCAGAGACCAAAGACTTATATATCATTTTGCTGGCATTGAATTTGCTCCCAAACAGCCTCAAATATGTCTTTCTGAAAAATAAAATGTCTTGGAATAATTCCATTTGGATGTTCTTGAACCGCAACAAAGTGCCTTACACTGGTTTAACCTTTGAAGTAAAATTAACCTTCCCCAAAGCGAGGATTTTATATTCTGGAATGAATGCACTCACACAGAGAGTTATTCTGCAATTACTATGCGCTTTAAATTTGGTCTCACTGTAACATGAACAAGTGCATGGAAGCAACAGGGTGTGCTGTCTAATGAATACCAAGAGCATTCCCTGCTGCCTGGCAGAGCCATACACTCTGTGTACTGATCTTCATTGATTGCTGTATTTGATATTTTTCAAAAAAACCACCAATCCTTGAATGAAAGAGTGACAAAATGCCACTGCCGCCCAAAGGATTTCTGCCTTGGGAATCCCAGTGAAATCCCTGGCAGGGGTTTTTACAGCTGGTCTCTGCAGGACAGCAATGATTTAACAGAGGAGGATGTGAATCATCATCAGAGGACTTTGCAAGAACTTCAGCTTTGCTTTCAAGTGAGTTTGTACCAATTCCTCTTAAACTAACTTGAAACAAGGTAAGCGGAAAAGTGTCATTTGGACAGATTTGTCCAGACAGTAAGTCCCAGTGCTTGAACTAGACGAGGTTTGTAAAACTTGGGCAGATATTGGAAGATAGAAATGCTTCAGCTTCCTAAATACCTGAGTTACACCACTACGGAGCAGCCTCCAGTGGAAAGTCAGCCAAAAATTACTACACGCTGAAGCTGACTTCACTACTGCCTGGGGCTGTACCCGTATTGGGCAGCCTCTGAGAGCTGTAAATGATGGGTGTGTGATGATGAGTAAAGGTAAAAGATTGACTCTGACATGCTGAGCTCTGGAAGAAGATGGCTTGCATTGCTTTGTCGTGGTTTTGATTAATGGGTGTCAGCCCTGCATCTATCTCACAGTTATCAGCAATTTCCCCGAGAGGAGGAAACAAAGCAGATTTTGGCAAGGATCTTTCAGCTGAATCACAGTTTACTGTTTAAGGGCATTTGCTGCTTGCAAACCTGTCTTTCTTGTATTTACAGCTCCTTCCCAGGCAGACTGCTGGGGCCAGGGGTTCTCTGTTGGTGCCACAGCAAAAATGATAACAGGAAGGTTAGATCTCTGATGGGTTGGAATCATGCCACCACGGGATATGCTTCCAGGAGATGCTTCAGCCTCCCGTGCTGCCTCCATCTCTGCTGCTCTCTCCAGCTCAGCTACAGTGGCCGCAGAGAGGATCTTGCCCACTTGCTGGGCTCTGCTCTGCTTGTGCTGACCTTCACTAAGCACAGAGTTAGTGAGGACTCTCCTGGCCACTTTTTTAGATACTCAATCCTTGAAATGCTCTTCTAATCTTAAAAGCATGAGCCACGGTTCTGCTAATAACTATGATCATGTTTGCCTTCCAAGTGAAGATGGGTGATGGCTGATTTTTCTGCTGTTTGAAGGTTTGCTTCTGAAGTTTCTCAGCTGCCCTGGAGATCGGCTCCATCTCTACCCTGACCTGGGGAATCTAAGTCCTGGCTCACTTTGGACTAGCAGAAAACCTCCTATCACAACCTGCCTGGCGAAAATCATAGCCAGACACTGAGCCACGGCAATGAAATTAGCAGCGCTCGCTTTGTTCTTCCATTAAAAGTTGAATTGCTGCTATATTAGACCGTGAATAACAGAGAAAGCAAAGATGGGGCTCTTTTCCTCGCTCACTGTTATTAAAACTCTAAATCAGGTTGCCTACAGAGCCATCTCTGTTACCTTTTCGAATGAGAGTGGGGAATTGGCCTCTTGTCTCTGATGGAGGATGCAAGCACTCTCAGCGATGCTAATAAAGCACCTGGATTTTCCTGAACCTGCCAGTTTGCAGTTTGCAATGTTACAAGCCACCACAATGGGGGCTTGCAGCAAATGGACTGAGAGATCCTCTTCCGAAAGGGCAGCTCTGCTCTAATTCAGAGCAGCAAAGAGGAGGCATTGAGCAGGTAACGGGGCTGTGCCTTTGCCTTGCTGTGCTGCCCAGATCTCCTCTACCTGTAAATCAAGTGATGGACTTCTTAAGGGTGGATGCTTGTATTGCAGAGACCCACATTCAGGTTGGTTTCCACTGTCCGTAAAATCCTAACCCAGAAATGTTTCCCTTACTGAGACATGACTGGAAAGGAAATGGGATCTTAATCTTCTTCTGTCATGTTTAGCCTGATCTAATTTTAATTCTTTATGTCAAAAAAATGACACAAAACTCCCAATGTTTTGTTTTTGTTTGGACTTTTTGTCTTTTTGTTGTCGTTGTCGTTACACAAGGCTTATGTTTTTATATTTGATTCTTCTGGCAGCCTTTTTTTTTTTTTTT
>VXBW01007763.1:274789-365037 GCA_013400375.1 Thinocorus orbignyianus
TCACTTACCAGCCTCACTACAAATAGCTCTGGCTGACCTGAAAATGCTTTTCCACTGATCAGATAATTCATCTCAAACACTCTGCCAAGTGAGAGCAGTGAGTCACTCGTGTCTCTACAAACCTCGTAACAGCCTGCTTCACCAGCCTGGCCAGCAAAGCTCACACCTACAAAGAGAGCTCAGCAGGTTGATTTTGTTTTCCCCCCACTCTGATGCCATTAAATCAGGGAAAACTGATCCCTCCATCTTCTGGAATGAACTTCCTATCCTCCTATAGACAGGAGATCAGGGTAGAGAACCGGTGATGCATTTGCAGATGGGAACGAGCAAGGATGTGCTTGCAGGAGTTGTTTTCATGCACGTGTATACCTGTGGCTCTGCCTTTCCTTTTGCAAACCAACAAAATGGAGAGGAGGGCAGGAGCTCCAGGTGCTGGCAGGAGATCAGCTTCTTCAGCCCTGCTTCCCCCTGTGCTCAGCAGGGGTCTGGTCCTGGGGATGTGGGGAGGGAGGATCCCACCTGGATGAGTGTGTGAGAATGATCAGCACAGAATAGTCAATGTGGAATGTCAAAGATGGGCTCATCACAGTGAGGGTGAGCATGGGTGCCTTGTCAGGTAAGAGTAAACTCTCAAAGGCTTTTACTGCTGGGTCACGAAGACCAGGATGCACAAGTAGAGTTTTTAATAACTGATACCAAAGAGATTTGGGTTTTGCTTCTTTGGAAAGTTTGAATATCAAGTAGAAACAGCCAACTGCAGGTGGAACAGGGCATTTCAATTTGCCTCCTGTGCCCTTCTCCTTTAGGTTTAATTTTAAAGGTTTGTTTGCTGCTTGCTTTTTCTTTTTCTTTTTTTTTTTTGGTAAATGTTTATGCACAGTATTTGAAAAGACAGAGATGAGCTTGGGAAAAAAAAAATCTATTGAGCCCAGTCTGCGGTTTTTCCCCACTGAAAGCAGGGAAAACTCTATTTTAGTTTCTCTGGGCTCTGAGAGCTATCGTCTCAGGGAACCTGTGATGTCTCTCCACAGGAGCAAATGGCTCACAATAAAACCCTCTTCTGTCACATCTTAGACAATTTGAAGGGCTCTGTTTAACCTGGGCAGCTCCACAGAGCAGCAAAGCCTGTGCTGCTCAATTCTGCAGAGGAAAAACTCTCTGCAAGTATTACTGTGTCGCTTTGCACCAACTTAAATTATATCCCAAAGGAATACAGAAATTCTGTGTATACTTCCTCCTCAGAAAGGGCAAGGATTTAAGGTGAGGCTTGTTCTATCAGTGCAGGAACAGCTCCTCTCTGGAGTGGATATAATCTTACTGAAGAGTAAATACCATAATCTGGTGGAGTTCCTGTCCCTGCTGCTTCTCAGACCATTGAATAAACTTTAAATAACCCATCCAACCTCCCCAAGGAGGGGAGAGGATTAGGCCCATTCAGCACAAATAAATTAAACTGCATGTTTCCAGACACTGTGTGCCTAGACTGGCCTACAGCAGACTTCAGCCCTTCCTTGTCCTCAGCTCTGATTTCCATAATGAAAGGTCTAACGATGTCATGGGACACAGCCTTGGTATGTCAATCTGCCCCCATGAAATAGTGCTTCTAGCAGGCTTTATAGGGCTTCTTGAAGTCAAGTCCCTTCATACCATCTGCAGTCCCCCCAGACCCCATGGAGGAGATCTCTGCTGATTTATGGAAATGGAATTAAAAAATTTTAGTCAAATGTAGTTGAAACAGGCTTAAAATAAACACCCCAGGGCTGGCATGGTCTAGGGTTCACACTTGTCCTCCGGTGCATCACCAGCCAAGCTCCAGGCTCCAGGGACATCTGGAAGGGCAGAGGCCAAGCACAACTCATGCCATAATGTTGGATCAGCTCCAATTTGTGCATCGACTGGGACTGATTGGAAGTGGATGGGAGTGCAGCCCCCCCCTTCCCTCCTCCTCCCTATGACAGAGCAGTGAGCATCACACCTCTGCAACAACAGCCCTGGGCAGCCTCATTATTGCACTCCAATTAATTCAAGCTGGGATTTGCTCTTGATACAAATGCAAATAAAAGTTTTCTACCTGCTGGCTTTGCAAAGTCAGTCAGGGCTGGGATTCCCTGCTGTGTCCTCAGGCCACTTCGGGAGGGTTAGAGGTGGATTTGAAAGCTGCTTGGGACTGTGGTGTGCCAGTAGCAGAGCTGAGTCCCTCTTTCTGCTCAAACTATCCTGCTTTCAGGCTGGAAATCTAAGGATAAGCTTTTCCAGGAGGGTAGCAGCATCTTCTCTTCTGGTTGGAGCATGTCAGTGGGGTAAATCCCTCTTTGCCTGACCCATTCGATGCACCCAAGAGGTTTTGAGTTTGCCATCAGTAACACTTCTCTAAGCAAATGCTCCACCAGCACTGGTGGATGTTCTGATGGGGGATGTCCTCATCAGGACACCCTGAACGTGACAACGTCCCCACGTAGTGGGGGTCTCCACTCACTCTGCAGTCCCTGGGGACTGGGTCAACCCAACCTGAGGAGCCCAGAGGGCAACTCAGCTCATTCCAAGCAGATCCTTGAACCCAGAGTTTTACTCCTTGCTCCTGAGAGATAAAAGAAATGTCTTGTACCATGCTGAGTTCAAATGGAAACGGCACAGAGAGGTCCCCCCTGGGGAGTACCCAGGACCATCTGCCCCATCTCATGCCCCAGCTCTGCTTCTTCAGCAGCAGGATAGAAATTATCTTTTAGATTTTTTTTTTCCCTAGTTTTCTCAATTCAGCCACTTGAGGAAGGACAATCAAGGTTGCCATAGCAACAGAAGGATGACTTCTTAATTTGTGGGATTCTTTCTCTTAATTATTCTGAGAATTGTAATCCCATGAAAACTGCCTTCTTCGGAGAATTTCATTTAGGAGTTGCACTGGGCCTGAAGGAGAAGTTACAAAGAAAGAAAAGTTGATGAAGACATTTTTGGGCAGAAGAATGAAAAAATATATGTCGGTGAATTTTCCTGGCCTGTTTCATGTTTTGACAAGAACAAATGCCTGGTGTTATCCAGAAACAAGGGCCTGGAATGGGTCCTAAACTTGAATTATTCATTGAGTAATTCAAAGTGCCTTCACAGATTTCCTGAGGTAGGAGAGTCGCAGGCAGAACTAACACCTATCAGTAAAAAAAATAGTTGAGTAAAGCTTAATGGAGAACAAATCTGATTTCAAGGGCTACTTAAACAGGGAGGTGCCAAAGGAAAATATCATTCTCCTGTTGCATCTTTCATCCCCAAACCTCTAAGCCCAAGACACAGGACAGAAGCACCATTACTTTGATTTTGCATGGAATCAAAAAGGCCCTGGGGGGATGCAGTGAAGCAATAGCACAGGAGGATGGAGCTGGAGAACCTCCCCCAGCACTGCTTTGCACGCTGAGCAGGTGCTGTGCGAGTCACCCGCTAATGTGAGTATCTTCAAACCCCAGCTGATAAACACAGCCCTGGAGAGAGGGCTGATAAATCTGAGTTATTGCAGAGAAGCTGGGAATGTCAGAGCGAGCGGGACAGGCTCCCATTGCTGAAGAACACTATTGCAAATCCAATATTGCCTTCCTGTAATAAAATCTATAGACGTAACTCAGTCTGCAGACTCTGGGCTGATTTGGGCTAAGAGTAATCTCTGTGCCCCAGGGAAGCCTCTCCCCCCATCACCAGCCAGATTTGGAGGCTGGAAGCTCAATTCTGCCACACCTGAGATATTAATGTGCTATAAGGCTTCTGCAGGAGAGGAGGAGGAAAATAAAGGCATCCTGGGGCATCCTCTCTGCTGCTGAGGGATACCAGTAAGAGGGGAGATTTAGTTTAGATTTCAGACAGAACTTCTTTGCTGTGAGGGTGGTGAGGCACTGGAAGAGGTTGCCCAGAGAAGCTGTGGCTGCTCCATCCCTGGAGGGGTTTGAGGCCAGGCTGGATGGGGCTTGGAACCCGGGGCAGGTGGGTTGGAACTCCATGGTCTTTAATGTCCCTTCCAACTCTAACCATTCTATGGTTCAATGAAATCCTCCCCCCAAGATACTTATTCCACTGGAAAATGCTCATTAAACTCTCTGTCAATATGTTTTAATTAGCATCTTCTTTTAGGGATGCAAGGATACCAAAATAGAGCATTTTAATATCTTCCAATTCTTCCCTTTAGAAGGTGTTTCCCAACATATAGCCATTTACATATTTTTGATTTTATTTCAAGGAGACTTTTATCCTCTTTAATTGCTTTAATTGCTTTTATTTTATGCCCCATTATAAGTTCCAGCGTAATATTAAATACATTGAATTCCAATCAAAAACTCAATTTTCTCTATATATTAAAAAGCCATTTAACTGAGCCAAGGCTACTTTGGAAGGGAGCGGATTTAATTTCAGGGGAAGCATCAGCATTCAACATTATGTTCCCATTTGGAAAAGCAGGTTCATTTAAGTAGCCAAGCTCTCTCTGCTAAGTGGAGCTCTGGGTTCCCAACAGCTTGAAGACACTAGTGATAAGCGGTTTGGTGACAAGAGGGTCCAAAAAAGTTGGGGAAAGGCTGAGAAATGGAAGAAGACTTGTAGGACCATGACCATCTTAAGAAAAGTCCTCCTTTTCCTAAGTGTCACCATCATGGGCCAAGTACCCCCCAGCTTCTCCTCTGAATATCTGTTGTCCTTATTTTTTTGCAAAGCCCACGGAGATGTGGCAAAATCCGTGCCCTGTGAAAGTGGAAACTCAGTCCCTGATGTGCCTGGTGCTCAATGCAACCACACAAAGGACCTGCAACTGAACCAGGGAAGATGAACCACTCTTGCGAATTGCATCCATCATTGCTTTTTTTATTATTTNCTTTTTCCTAATCAAGCCCAGAGGGAAACAAAAAACTAACAAACTGACAGATAACGCAGCAATCTCCAGTGCTAAGGAGAGGGCTCTGGCCCTGGGCAGTGGGGACGGTGTGCTGAATCATACAGGGGACTGAGGAATCACCTCTTATTTTTAAAACAACCCATTGCTCTGGCTCTAAGGCCAGACCTGACTTCCCCAGTGCAAATGCTTCGCCTGGGACCCGCTTCTGGGAGGGCTCAGGTGGGGCTGTGGAAGCCCAGGGGCTCACACAGCTGGGGGGACCTCTCTCCCTCTCTTCTTTCTCCCCAGATAAACCCATTTTTCTTGTTTTTCAAGGCTGGGATCCCTCACCCTGAGCATTGCAGCATGGGCTTGAGACACAAGAGGGCAGGCACAGGCTGTGCAAAACAGAGAGGGATCTGGTTCTGTGTCCCTCAGCCATCCCGGCCCTGCTGTTACCCTGCAACTTCTCCGTCCTTACAAGGGGTGTGGACAAGGGGTTTTCCCAAAGGACGTGTCTTCTAGCCCTGCCTAGGTCTTCGGCCCTTGTTTCTGAAGGAGATTTGAAACAGCGAGGCCTGTGAGGGACATTCAGGGGCTGAGGGTGGGCTATGACCTCCCAAAAGCAGGTAATTTGCCCCCCAGGGAGGCTGTGCCCTACCCTGGGTGTCTCCAGAGAGGGGGAGTGCAGGTCTCCTTAGCTGGGCTCTGCCATCCTGGGGGCTTTTATGGGACTGGTCAGGCAGCTTTGTCTTTACTGTGCACATCCACCTGCAGGAAGACCATTTACATGGGTAGCGAGAGCTGCCAACGGCCCTTACCATCCCTTACAACCCATTTCCCCCATCCTTGCTGGTGTCACCCCGTAAGTGCAGCCCCAGGCACGACCAGAGCTCCTTTCCACCACCCTCAGGACACCTTGGTTGACACCAGCTCTGGGTCACAACCTGGACCACAGGAGAGTGTTTGTCCCCCTGGTTTGTCCCCAACCCCACAGTGGAGCAGCAGAGCGGAGACCAGTGAGCCCGTCCTGGTGCCAGGCAGCACTGCTGGGCACGGTGCTTCTTCCTTCAGACTGCAGCCAAAGTGTTCTACATAGTTAAATAATAAAAGGCAGCAGATGGTATATGGTATGAATTACAGAAAACAGGATTGTAAAGGCAGCGTGCATGGCGAACAACTGAAAGCATTAACGCAGCAGGCCAAATAATGCAGGTGGGGAGGAAGAGGAGGGAGATTTGCAGATGGGTTGGTCATGGATGGGCAAGGGAGCCCATTCCTGCCAGGAAAATTTTAGTGGGGGAATGGACTTATCCCCATCCGTGGGGAGATGGTGAGCACGAGGGTAGGCAGACATCGAGGTCTGGAGCCCAGGAACAAGGGTCTCGTGGCCACTCTGTCCTCAGCAGCTCTAATTCTGGTTCATACATTGCTCGGGTTCACTCTGCACTGCCTTCTCCATCCCTTCTGGAAAGGGTATGATGAGATGCAGGAGGTTTGTAAGGCCTCACCTTGGCTGAATTTCTGCTTAATAAAGAAGAGATCCAGCTCTGTTTAGCCATATGTGGGCTTGCATTGAGAGCCTGGCTTCCAGTCGTGAGCAGAGACGGAGGAGGAGGGGCCATTTATTGCGTTTCGTGATGGGGAATTGTCCAAAAAGTAAAACCAGCCTCACATGGCAGCCTCACCTGTCTGTCCATAGGGACCAACTGTAGTCTCAGCACAGTCCTGGAGCCTTCTGGCTATGGAAGGAAGGTCGGCTTCAGGGCAGCAGCCCGGTAGACTGAAAGATTACTCATAAATCCAACTCATGGTTATACTGCAAACTTTCTGGTGACTGCTTACGAGTCTTTCATCCTCTCTTTGCCTCAGTTTCCCTGGTGTAAAATGGAGAGGTGTCGCGCAGCCATATAGCGGTGCCTGAGAGATACTTCCTTAAGATAATCTCGCTGAGGAGTGCCTTTGGCTGTTAGAGCCAAATGTGACTTTGGACATAGGAAAAGCTGAAACTATCTTATCTCTGGGTGAAAAATGTCAGGGGGAGGACAGGGCAGCTCATGACCAGGGGACAAGGGATTCAGGTGTCTGTCAGCAAAGGTGAAGCACCTGAAGTGCTGTAGGGGTCAAAAAGAGCAAAGCACAAAGGCCCTGTCAGGATCTGCTGTCATGGTAACAGCACCTGGGGTTGTAAATTCAAAAACTGGGTGCATTTTTGTCCCAGACAATCTTTGAGTTTGTCCTTAAGGTGACTTCATGGGTGGCTGAGAGTTGCTAGGCATTGCCCCACAGGCTGTGACAGGCTCTGTCTGTGCTTTGACCCTCAGCTCCCACCTCATCCAAGCTGGGAAATCCACCTGCTGGATGCTACCATGGCCCCTGGGACCTTCACCTGCCCTAGCACTGGGTGCTGTACAGAGACAGAAGCTGGTTTTAAATTATGGATCTGAAGAAAAGCAGGCAAAAATACTGCTGTGCATGAAACAGTATGGATGGGAGTTACGCTATACCCTGCTCAGCACCTTTTACCTCTGGGCTGAACCTTGCTCATTCCCACCTCCCGCAGCATGCACTAAGGATGCTTTCATGTGTGGAGGCATCGTTACAGGATTTTGCAGCATCTCTTGGGTAGGAAATCTTTCCCAGTTTGCTTCTCCTCCCTTCCCCTCCTCCTCCTCCTCCCAGCCCTCCTGGGCTGAATGTACATCTGGAGCATCTTCCCCAAACACATCCATCACAGCTGCCTTTCAGCAGCAAACAAAACATCTGGGGATCCTGCTAGCTGAAAGTCTTCCGAGTCCTCGGTAGGCTGAGCCTAGGGGCTACCGGAGCTGCTCGGCACAGCCCCCCTGAACCCCACCGAGGCACAGCCCTTGCGAACTCACCCCCCAGGCAGGAACCAGAGGTCTGCAATGGCAGCCCCCTCTCCCTGCCCTCCCCGGGGTTCTCACTCTGCCGCGGGGCTCTGGATCGATGGGTGACTCACAGCTCTCAGCAATTCACCCTGTCGAGAGTCCTGAAGTGAAGGGATGCTCTGAGACAGAGTGGGGCGAGATGAGAGATGCTGCAGCCTCTCTCCTCCCACTGCCTCTCCCCACTGAGTCCTGCCCTGTCTGATTTTTCTTTCTGAGCTGCTGTGACAGAGGAGAGGCTTCATGCGATCGCTTTCTCCCCTGCTTGGTCTGTGTGTGTGTGTGTGCCTGGAGCTGAGCAGCAGTTTCCCCCCTTTTCTTTATTTTCTTAGCTTTTCCCTCCCCCCTTTTCATCTCATACTTCTCCCGCTGAATTAGCTGTGCACCTTTCCCTGGGAGAAGCCCTTGGAAATAACAGCGGCAGCACAGGGTGGATTTTTTTGGAGGGGTGTTTCTTGAAGCCCTGCTCAAAATGGAGGGGTGGGAAGGAGGAGGACGAGATGCCTGAATCCAGCAGCTCACATCCCTGGAGCCCAGGGAGCATCACCCACTAGGTCTGAAAGCCCCGCTGCTCTGCAAGAAGCAGCATCCTTGGGCTTTACGCACTAGTTAACAGGCTGCGAGCTGCCTCCGCTTGTTTTAAGCTCACTCTCTTGCTTAATCTCATCTCCCTTTGGCGTGTGTGTGTGTGCATGTGTGTGTGTGTAGGGGGAGGACTTTATTTCCATTGGCTCAGCTTTCGCTGCCCACCCACATCCCTTCCACATCACCTTGGTGTCTCCCTAAATAAAACCAGCCCTTCTTATCGCGCCGAGGAAATCAAGAGCGAGAGTTTGAATGGATTTTATATAAATATTTACCCCTACAAAGGTGCTGCTGAGCTCGTGGGATAAACTCGCAGCTGCTGGCCTGAGTCTCTTCTTCTCTCTCCCACCCTTAAAAGGGTTTAATTACTTTTGAGAGGGGAGGGGAGAGATCTGGATCCCAGTTCCAGCTACGGACTGACCCAAAAAGCAGTGCCAGGATTTAACTAACTATCCCCAATGGATCTGAAGGACAGCACCAGCGAGGGCAGCATGGGCAGCCTGCAGCCTTCAAGCATCCAGATGTTTGCCAACACCTCCACACTCCACGGGATCCGCCACGTCTTTGTCTATGGGCCAGTGACCATCCGTCGCCTTCTCTGGACCTTGGCCTTTGTGGGCTCGCTGGGTCTCCTGCTGGTTGAGAGTTCAGACCGGGTGGCTTTCTACTTCTCCTACCAGCACGTGACCAAAGTGGATGAGGTCGTGGCAAACAGCCTGGTCTTCCCTGCTGTCACCATCTGTAACCTCAACGAGTTTCGCTTTTCCCGCCTCACCACCAATGACCTGTACCATGCTGGGGAGCTCCTGGCTCTGCTTGACGTCAACCTGCAGATCCCCAACCCTCACCTGGCTGACCCGGCTGTCTTAGCCATCCTCCAAGAAAAAACTAACTTTAAGCAGTATAAACCGAAAGTTTTTAACATGCAGGAGTTCCTGGCGCGGGTTGGCCACGACCTGAAGGATATGATGCTGTACTGCAAGTTCAAAGGCCAAGAGTGTAACCCTGAGGACTTCAGAACTGTGAGTATGAGCAGAAACTCGGCTTTTCTCTCTTCTCTGGATGTGCGGATGGTGGTGGTGTTGCAGGACCAGGACAGCACTGGAGGTCACTGGCCAAGCTGTGTGGGCACAGTGCGATGAGTGACCGGAGAGAAGAGGAGGAGACAGCCTGTTGAGTTGAAGTTTGTTTTTCTGGAGGGGGGATTATGTGGGGCCAGCCCTGCAAGGGGCTTGCAGCAGGTCCAGCTTCCATCCTGCGTAAGGCCCCTGCTTGGTGTCAGACCAGGGTGTCAGATGGGTCCTGCTGAGCATCGGGGGGGCTTGGAAGTGTCTTGTCACGACCAGTGAATGTTAGCCAGCTGAAGAAAGTAGAGCGGGCTGGAAAGAGGCCAGCAAGAAAGGCATGCGTTCAGGGATGGTCCGAGTGATGTCCGTTAGTCAGTTGTATTTCCCTGGGTGTTTGTAACTTTGCTGAAATCTTAGAGACGGGGAATTTTTCTGCTTGTTCCTGGAGGTCATGCCTTATAAATCCTAGTTTGCTGTGCAGTGTGGGCAGCAACTGTGTCCCTTCCTGGTGCTGTGTTAGAGAGAAGAGGGGGAAGAAAAGAAGAGGAAAAGAAATCAGGCTGTGCTCTGAGCCCAGTCTGCTCTTGGGCTGCCGGGGAGGTGGAGCGAGACAGGGAGCCTGAGGATCCTGAAGGAAGCAGACGCTGCTCAATTTACAGCTTCTGGATGACACCCTGATGGCAGCACAGGCTGACCTGGGTAGTTTGGTTGATGAAAAGGATCAGCTTAAATAAAAATAAGGAGTAGGTTGCCTAGAAGGAGTGATGCCCCCAGTGTGCTGCTGGGGCAGGAGGGGGTGATGGGCTGGATGAGGGGCTGCAGAAGGGTCTGCTCACCCCAGGCTGGAGGTCTGAGCCCTGTCCTGGCAGAGATTTGTGAGTGTAAGTTGTACTTGTCCCTCAAACCACTCTGACCAGTACCTTTGCACTGATTCAGCCAGTTGCGGGGTTTCGGTAGTCCTGGAGTCAGTAACATTCAGCTGATGATTCCTCTGGGAGTGATGTTGCTTGTTGTGCAGAGGTTGGACCATGTGCTCCCTGTCCTGCAGATAGGCAGATATCATAGCAGGTTTTGTGGTGGTCTGGTTTGTCAGCAGGATTTCTGCCTGTTTTTAGAAGGGAATATTTTCTGTCTTTGCTGCTTTTGGATCTCCCAGCAAATGAATCTGACTGACTTGTGCTACAGAGTCATTGCCATCACCTGGACTGTGCTCTCTTTAAACATCTGAGCAGGAACATATAATTTCATGCCTCAGCGATTTATTGCCTGTGCATAACCCTAATGCTTTGCCCACTTCAAACCGGATACCCAGGCAAACTGCTCTTTTTCTTCTGCTTGTTGGGCAGAGATTGGACCATGTGAATCATGGCAAGGTATCAAGAAAGTCACTAGGAGAAGAGCTTGCTAAGTAAAAGCCATGTGTGACTTAGTCTGGAGAATGGAATAGCAAAAAAAAAAACAGATGCGAAAGTCTAGGGGACAGAAGAGTCGGGGAGTGAGGACAGATCCCAACAGGAGGGACAGCCCTCCCCTAACCATAGCAAGGGTGTGGGATGAGGGAAGTATTCTGTCTGTGGGCTTCCCAATAATTCATTAAATACCAGCCAAAGGCAAAAGTCTCAAAACCAGCAAGAAAAGAACACATCCAAAACATCCACAGGTCTTGTTCTCAGATAAGATGGGAGCTTTTGGAAGCCTCCCTGGGATGTGGTGGGGTGTCATCTCTCTGGCCATTTAGTTTTTTGAGGTAGCTGCTTCTGAAACAGTGATTTGTATTTGTTTGGTTTTGTTTTTTTTTTTCCCCATGGGGAATACAGTAGTTTCCAGAAAGACTAATGATTCCCTGTCTGCTGAATAAATCCTTTCTCTGCTAAAACAGGTTAGGGCCAGCTAGAAACAGATAGGATATTACAGCGTGACAGTGTTTGTCCTTGTCAAAGTCCTGTAGAGATTCAGGAACAGGGCAGTGAAATACTTCAGTCCATTCTGCAAAGCAGCTCCTAGATGATCCAGATGACAACATCTTCCCAGCATTGCTGTGCCTTTCTAACAGAGCCAGGTGTTTCAGTCCCACTGACTCTGGGTGATTCCTTGGGTTATGGAAATACAGAGAGCAGTACTTAAAAAGGGACACAGTCACTCTGTTTTTCTTCCAGACCTCACCTCTCAGAGATAAAATGCAACAAAAAGTGTCTGCTTGAAAGCTGTAAAGGTCTTTCCTCAGGGAGGGTGCTGTAAAGGTCTTTGAACTGCCTCCGGGCTGAATCAGAACCTCATGTCCTGGATGAATTTTGCATTTAATCACCAAGGACCTGTTGCAGCTGCACGTGGGCTTTGTGACAGCCCATCCATTCTGCTGCAATACCAGTTGCAAAAAAAAGAGGAGAAGCGTCATCGCTTTCCTGTCAGGAAGCAGAGGGTGTAAATCCCAGAGCGGTTTTCTGTAATACGTCAGCGTGGCAAAGAACTCCAGCTCCTTTTCTGTACTCCCCAAAATCATGCATCTAGGAGCAGAAGAGGCAGGAGTTTTTGCGGGAGGAGGCTGCACCAAAGCAGTCACCTCTGCAGTAAGGTACTGTTAAAGAAGCAGGTGCAGTATTGCCAGCGGGTCACCCGTCCCTTCTGGTAGGAAGGGGTGTGTGTGGAATGTGCAGTCTCTCACCTGAATAAAGCACACCCTGCTTTTGCTGCATGGGAAAGCAGCAACTGGAATGGCAGTATCCTGGCACTTCGTAAAACGTGACTTTACCCTACTTCCTCCTCTACTTCCCTGTCTCAATTCTCTGCTGCTGCTTTATTAACAGGATTTGAACTGCACTTTCCTTACGCTCTCTGCTCCTTCTCCCTGGGATGATGCCTAATGCCTCTCAGACAACAGTTCCCTGTATTACGGGTCTGCTCAGAGGGGTGAGTCTCCTAAGCTTGTCTGCAGAGATCTATCCAAAGGCAACAGTGAGGTCTCAGCAGAATATGTGCTGATTCCTGAGCTGGCATTGCAATGCACCGAGCAGCAGATAAGATAATGCAGACCTCTGCTGTAGGCAAAGTAACGAAGAACAGAAAATTGGCAGAACACGCTTTAGCAAACCCATTCCCTTGGAATTATTTGGAGGAGGGAAGCCTGATAACAGCAACAGCCGAGGAAATCCCCTCCTTTTTTGTGTGCATCGCTCCTCCCAGGAGGTCTCAATTGAAAATGACCTCGCAGATGGCATTTTTCTGGAGGAGCCGTGTTCATGCTGCTCGACATGACATTAAGGTCTTCCCATCCTACTGCTGCTGAGCGTGGTAAAGCTGCGGCTCATCAGCCCCAGACACACTGCTGTGATTTTGTGGGTATCTCTGTGGGTGTGCTGGAGCAAAGCCTCTTTCCTGGCCCTGCCGGCATGGCTCGTGGTCCAGCATGGGATGGACTGAACAGTGGAGGGGAGAGGAGGGCCTGCAGGAGATTTGTGTGTGTGACCCATTGAACGTGTGGGGCAAGAGGGAAGAAAAATCTGTGAAAACCCTTTCAGCCCATGGGGAAAAGGCAGTGTGACTGATGGGATGACATGGGAGTGGATACCAAGGGTAGAATCATGGAATCATTCAGGTTGGAGAAGACCCTTGGGATCATCAAGTCTAACCATCAATCCAACTCTGCAAAGTCCTCCCCTACACCAGATCCCCCAACACCACATCTCACCCACTCTTCAATGCATTCAGGGTTGGAGACTCAACCACCTCCCCGGGCAGCCTGTTCCAGTGCCTGACCACTCTTTCTGGGAAGATTTTTTTTCCTGATGACCTAATGGTATGAGCAGCAGGGGCTGTCTCAGTGCCACCCTGCTGTGGAAAGCAGCCCCAGCAGCTAAGCTCTGCCAGACAGACTCAGATGCCGGCAGTGGGTGTGAGTTCTGGGGCGAGCACAGTTTTCAGTCAGGTCATTTGCTAAATGGAATGTGTAGCGTGTGCTTCCTTGCACATCCAATTCGTTTCAGAGGTAACACAATAACTTAGCCTGTGCCTGCAATGCCTTCATTGCTGGATGTTGATTTATTTTCAGTGGCCATGACAATCGAGGGATATAACTCATTTATTTGCAATGCACATTCCCTCTGAAAGACAGTGTCCGCATAATGGAGAGTATCTCATGTGAATATTTCTATTCTGAGACACAAGTTTCTGTCAAACTATCCATCTCTCTCCATGCATATTTTTTCTCCCATTCTTTCTAGTGTGCCCATGAGGCCAGTGTTTAGTAAATAGCTTTTGCTTTATAGACTGATTAGTCCATTCTCATCTCCTTCCACTTTCTTCAGTAAAAAAATCAGGATGGCGGCTGCCTGATTCAAGAAAACACTGCTTCTCTCTATTTAACAATTTTTCTGAAAAATCATGCATTTTTCCAAAGTTTGTCCCAGATTCCGAGGTGCCATAATGAGATCTGTAGTTTTCTGAATATCTTTTATACAAATAGATGGTTCTTGCACTAAGAGATCATCTTTGTGCAGCCTTCCCCGTTTGCATCGTAACAGCTGGAGTTTGCATGTGCTCTTGTTGGATTTCAGTGCATGGGTACAGGAGTGCTGGGTCATCATGTCGCTATCGGTGGTGTCTCGATTGGGTGTCTACAGTGAGGTGGAGTGTTCCTGAGTCATGTATATGGCTGACGTGCCAACCATGCCCCTGAAAAATGCAGAGCTTCATTCTACCCATTGTTTGCCTGGATGAAGTTTCTCTGTCCCTTAGGTATTTAATTGTAGAATAAGTGTGGTAGCACTTCCCCAGGGAGATGATGGGGCTTGTATTTCCTTTATTTATTACATAATTGTAGGATAATGCTTTAAAATTCACCAGAAGATTTTCTGGGAGGATGCCAGTTGGGATGAACATGTGTTCATGAAAAAAAATTTCATAGGGCTTGAATTGTTTCTGGAGTTAATATCTAACGAAGGGAAGTCTGTAGAACCTCAGTGGGGTCTTTTCATCGTAAACCCAATTTGAAGTCCCTTAATACTGGAAGTATTCACACTGGCTGGACTCAAGGGTCTTTTCCAACCAAAATGATTCTTTGATTCTGTGGATGAAACAACTCCCGCAGGACAGAAAATTCAGAAGCGTGGCTGTAGGTCATTTACTTGAGATGTGGGTGATCCATGTTTGAAACACTGGCCTGACTCAAGACCTGGGCAGCATGGAGATAAACTTGTCCTTAATTTTCTTTTAAAAGGTCTGTGTTTTGTTCTGGTTTTAGCTGTTTCTTGACCAGCCCACACTCCCCTCCCTCACTAGGGCTGGAAAACAATCTAAAGATCAGAGATATCTCAGACATGAGCATCAGAGATATCTCAGACATGAGCACCGGAGACAGCTGGAGATCAGAGGGGTTTGAATGCAAAGGAGGATGAGGGACAGTGGGGGGACCCTGGGGAAGAAATTCAAAGCACTTCTGTGGGTAAGCGCCAGCTGTGGGCTTGGCCTTCCTTTGCCCGTGGCCTCAGCTTACACCGTGCACCTGGCTCCTTGGTTTGAGGGAGGGCAAGAACTGCTCTTGTCTTCTAAGTGTTTCTCATTCATCACAATTATTCATCAAGAGACTAAGTGAGAGCTGCTCTGTCCCCTGATCCCCACCACACCTGCCGAGGGGTTTGCACTCAAACCAGCATCTGGAGCTGAAGCAAAATGCAAATGCCACCCTTGAGATGAGGAAGAAATGCTGAACAGGAAGGATGTCATTAGAGTTGCAAGGACAGAGGAGATGTTTGAAGGCTGCAAGGCTTTATCAAAATTTTCCTGGGAAATACATGAGGCTTTCTTTTGCACTGGAAATATCTCTGAGTCTGGTTTCTTGCACCTCAGCACTCCTACCTGCAGGATGGGGGGAAACAGCCTTTCTCCCAGAGACACACTGCAAACTAAAGGCCTGGAAAGCTGTGGAGCTTCAAGGCTGTAAAAAACAGAGAACAAGGGTGATAAATGTCTTTCAGCCACCATGTCTTGGCATTTCCTTAGCCCGTGGCTCTGTGACTAACATGTTTCATCTCACAGGGTCTCCTTGACAACTGTTCTTGGACAGAAGTCTCCTGGGTACAGCCTGCTGTCTGCAGTAGATGAAAGGTGAAACCATGGGAAGCATTCAAATGTACTAATGCTCTTGCTACATGAACCAGACTTAAATCTAGTCATTCCCAAAACTGTAAGTGAAGGCCAGGAAAAACCAGCCTGGTTTCCATCTGGAGAGGTAAATTGGAACAACACAGGTTGTCACGACCTTCTTCCATACACCTTGTGCAAGTGCTCCTTGGAGATTTCCTGATAAATAATAAATAAACTCCCAGATGTTCCCTCTTGCAGAATCTTTGTGCTTATCTGACCCAGTGCAGTGATGCCATGTGAAAAAACATGATGTGGCAGCCGTAAACCACTCTGTGGATTTACTCCAAACACCCCTTGCAAGGTCCTGACCACTATAGTTCAGTGTCTGTGATCCTCATGGAAGACAATGGGCACAAATCGAAACCAGCAGTTATAACGTGAAGCAGGAGAAGTTCTTACTTGGCTGAAGGAGAAAATAGGTCTGACTTCTGTGTTGGCCTGGGTGGCCTCTTGAGGTACCTTCCAAGCTTAATTATTTTATGATTTTATAATAAAAAGCAGGCGCATACTGGCTGGGTCTGATCCCCTTTTGCTGTTTTCTTTGGAGTCTCATTTTTTCATGCTCAGTTCACTCTCAGTCTTCAATGTGAGGATGAAAAATGATAGCTAGCTCTGGAAGATGATTCCCTTCCCTTCCATTAGCATTGCTGTACAAGTTTGAGTTCATATAACTGACCTAAGGAAAAAATTGGCCTAAACCACACAGTTGTTGACAACTCTGCACTGAGTGTCCAAGGCATTCACAGCTCTGATTCCATAATGAAACCTGTCACAGTTTCTCTGAGTGAGCCTCTGTCCTTTTCCATCTCCTGCAACCAGCCCTGTTTGCTTTAGGAGGGGACAGTGGAGGCTCCCTGAAAAAAAACAAAAAACAAAACACCACCCTCAAATACATCATTCAGCTCCTCATGGCTGAGAAAATGTGCCTCGCAATTCCTGAGGGGCACAGCCGTCTGCACAGCAGCAGGGATGGTGAGGTCATCTGAGGCATCTCCATCTCCTCTGGCAGAGCCTAGTGTCTGCCAGTTCCTCCTCCGCCTTCACAAAAGCTTTTGTTTAAGGATTTTATACCTGGAGTGCCAGCCAGACTTGGCTTGGCCAGTGCAGCAGAATTCTGCATTAATTGGCTGTCAGGGCCACGCGTGGTCAGGGTGGGTGACAATAAAAGGCAGTATATTGCTCACATACCGTGATAAGGTGGGTCCAAGCAGCGTGCCAGATGGACATGTTGCTGCCACAGTTGTACCAGCTGTATATAGAACTCAAAAGACTCAAAAGTATTTTGCTTGCTGGGTCAACATGGGTCTGTTTAGCCTAAAGAAGAGAAAGCTGAGAGGGGATCTTGTGGATGTTAAGCAGCAGCCAAAGGGTGGGTGTCAGGAGGATGGGGCCAGACTCTTCACAGTGGTGCCCAGTGACATGACAAGGGGGAAAGGGACACACTGGAAATTCTTTCTGAACATGAGGAAAAAAATTCTTTCCTGTGAGGGTGGCAGAGCCCTGGAAGAGGCTGCCCAGAGAGGTGGTGGAGTCTCCTTTTCTGGAGACATTCAAATCCCACCTGGACACATCCAACCTGCTCTGGGTGACCCTGCTCTGGCAGGGGGTTGGACTGGATGTTCTCCAGAGGTCCCTTCCAACCACTACCATTCTGTGATTCTGTGATACTAGCCTATGTGACCCTTCATGCAAGTTTGCATAGGAAAAACAGATCCATGAAAAACTTTCTTGCCTACCAGATGAGCAAAGCTATGAGAGAGCTGGATGGGGGGGAGAATGCAGGTCTTCCAGAGGGAGGAAAACATGAACTGTGCCCATATATGCAGGTTGCAAAAGTCAGTCACTATTTTGCCACTTGCATCTGTTGAGATGTTAAGAATAAAAGCATTAAATATGTTCCCTTTATCGAGGGATTAACATAACCTGAGCGGTCTTCTACAAGCTCACTGGGATTTCCAGAGCTGCCAATAGCTGTGAGGAAACCTCTTAGGGATCACAAGCTCAGCAGGCTAAAATAGAAAAGGAACTAGATGAGGTGGACATGTCTGACTCCCATCTGCCACGGATTTATCTATGAATCCAGCACCAGAAAAACAAAATTGCTCCTTGAAGGTAAAAGAGACCGTGAGTCATTTAAGCAGATTGACACCAATGTGCCCAGGGCCCATCAAGAAACAATTTCCATCCAGCCATGAATATTTACAACTGAAGCACATTCCATTATTTGAAGAAAAGCTGAATTATTTTGATCATTTGTTGTTGTTGTTGCTGTTGAAGAAAGGATTTAGCCCGTGTGTTAAGTCAGGGAGCATGAAGTGAAAAAGTGAATGGTAATGGAAAATGCACATATATTTGCCCAGGGTGAGCTAGATGGAAAGAGTTTTAATCTGCACTTGGTTAGATTACCAGAGAGCCGCCCATCACAGGGGTATCTGGGCCATTGGGACATTTTCATGTGTGCTCAAAGTTGTGCAGTTGTCTGCTCCTGTCAGGTGGGCCAGTTCTGCATTGTGATTGTCCCAGAGACTGGAATTTGAAAAGAAAATCAGAAGTGAGAAAGACTGAGCCAAATTCAATCTACTCACCAAGTGTTTCTTCAGACTTTGACCTTGCTTCAGGAGTTTGACCTTGTTTGAGGAGGTGATTCCAGGCTCTGCCTGAGTGACGGGAACTTCCCTTTCAGTTAACCCAAAGGTCTGACTTCCAGTGTAAGTTTGTTGGGAAGTGGAGTTTGTCCTGAAGGGAACTAACAGTTCTGAGTCCATCCTTCTATGTCTGAAAAAAAACCTCCAACAGGTTGAAGGCCAGAAATTTTAGTGGGATGAATTTTTAACTTCTTTAAAGGTCTGAATTTTCATGATGCTGTTTCAGCAATGTTGAAGACTGATATAAATGAATGTGATATAAAGATGGGCATGAAACTGAAAGAGTTAAAGATGTATTTTGACATTGTTGGGGGAACAAAGTCAAAATAACCCATTTAAACATTTTCTTGTTTCATGTTTCACTCTTGTTCTTTCAAAGCTTTGTGAGGACAGTTGTGCAAGGACTTCACTTTATAGGGCCGAATCCCCTAACAGTGATTCAAACTGTCTGTTCACCTGTACATTTGAGGAAAATTAATTTTAGGGCAGGAGAAGAGAATAAATAAACCCAAGCAAATGAGTTCTGGTGACTTAACTGCCTGTACTGTGAGTAGGATAATTTAAGGTCTCAAAGCTCTGCAGCTGTGTCGGGTGACTTACTTCCCCCGGTTTGTGTAGAAAATGATGAGCTGAAGCCCTGCTACATACAGCAGAGGACAGTATAATTGTCATGTGGGATGGCTCAATGGCAGGCAAGAAAACATCATCACAGTATGCCACAGGCGGGACAATAAAGGACTAAATGAACTGCAGAGGAGAGTTAATGACCAGTGCGAGGAATTAATGTAAGCTTAACCCTTAATTAGCTGAACTTTCACCACCGCACTCCACTGCTCCCTGGCACTGAAATGGATGGTATATATAGAGAGATATCCACTAGAGCCTCTGTATTTCTTCCACCACCACCTGCTATGCTTTGGAAGAGCAGTATGTGTGATCCGTACTTGCCTGCCATGCATGAGCGGCAGCCTCCGTAGTGCTGTGAACTCATCAGCAGTTTTCCAGCGATGGAGAAACCTCCATGAGATGAACAAGGATACCAGAGAGGCTTCAGCTTGACGTCAAAAGTGTGATAGCATTATGTTCTGGGAGATGGGAGGGACTCTAAGCCACCTGGGGTGATGATTAATTTGAGGGGGGATTTAGGGGTGGGTTTTGGATTAGAACAGAATTTTTGCCACCAAGTTTCTTGGGTTTTTTACACTGAAAATAGGAATCAGAAATGTTACTGTGAAGTCTGCTGGGAACTGCAGTTTCAGTTCATCATACTCCCATTTTTCTCTGGACACCCTGGTTGAATAAACCTTCCAGAATGTAACATGGTGTCTCCTCTCTTGCTAAGGAGGTGATGGCCAGTTGCAGCAGTCACACGGTCCTGATGTATTATTTTGTTTTCTTTGAAGCATTTAATGTTTGGGGAATTTTTTTTTTTTTAAATGAAAATCAAAATGTGTTTTCCCAAAAGCTTTTATGAAAACTCCTGCTGTGGTAGATTCTTAGACAATATTCCCATCTAAACCACTCTTTATGTAAAAAATTGAACCCGCTTTCATGAGCAGCATGACCAGAGAGTGTGGACATCATGCCCTCATTAAGAGAAGGAGATGTTGTGCCAGATGTTAAGCTTCACACTTCTTGATTGAACTGCATTTTTTACAGTTCATCCTGGTAACGGATCCCACAGCCACCACCCCTTCTACAGATGCTCCAGGAACGCTCTAAGTGGCCATTAACTAATGCCAAATTATGATGGAGCATCTCCTGAAATACATGTGACATCCACATGAATAGCAAATGAATTTGTTTCTGTCAAGGCAATGACAACGGATTGCAGCTGAATTAAGAGGAGTGCTGTTTGCTGCTCTGTACCAACTGCAGCAAGTTCCTTGTAGGGTGCAGGCAATTACAGGGACACAAATGATGGTGGAGGGATGTTTTGAGTGTGAGAATGCAATGGTACAGATGGCTGTTAAGGATGAGCTGTGGGAAAAATCAAAGCCCAGGCTGACAAACCAATCCCATTTAGAATGATAGAATCATAGAATGGTTAGAGTTGGAAGGGACCCTAAAAATCAAGTTCCAACCCCCCTGCCATGGGCAGGGACACCTCCCACTAGACCAGGTTGCTCAAAGCCCTATCCAACCTGGCCTTAAAAAATTTCTGTTGAACACCAGTGGAGTTTGCCTCCTAAAGACATTCATGAAAGTGAGACCATGCTGTTAGCCCCTCTAATTGCATCCATCCCTGGAAAAATCATTCTCTTCTCATTATCACTTGGTGGTACAGAAAGACCCCTGGAGTTCAGTCCTGTGATGATGTCTCTGTACATGTGCATCTCTCCAGGGAAAAACAGATCAAGGGAGGAAGGATTTTTCTACAATGTTCATGCATGAGAGTAGAAAAATGTGCGCAGGTCTCCTATAGTGCCTATGGGACTCTAAAGTTTCTAAAAGTTGCTTCTCTGCTGGGTATGTTAGCGTTCAGAAACTCATGTTATATCACTGCTTCTGTTGGGGAATCCAGCCATGATGCCCGATTCCTTGCTTTCAGCCAGTGTTTTGTATCTTGAGGTACTGTGCAGAGCATGAAGTGGCAGGTTAAATGAGGCAGGGAAAAGCAATCGGGGAGAGCCAATAGAGGAAGAGGGAAAGTGAGACAGAAATGGGAGAAAACTGTATTTATGGCATGAGGAATCATGAGGTTGGCTCAAAGAAAAACCAAATTCAGATCAGAAGCAAGCATGGTTTTTTCGAAACAGATTGATGAGCCTGGAATTGGTCTGAACAGTTCCATTGAAAACTTTCCATCAGAAAATGCTTTTTGAATGCAAAAAAAAAATATTGCTTTCCTGAAGTCACACTGACTGGGATGAGATTTCCCATGAGAAAAATGAAAGCTTTTTGTCTTAAAGCATTTCTGTTTTCCATGAAATTAATTAAAATAAAATCTCAGAACAAAATAAAATCTCGAAACCCTGGGATATCTCATTAAATGGATGTTCTGATTTTCAGCTAGTTCTGAATTATTTAATGAAAAATGTCACCCAGAATGTTCCCCAGCTGGGGAACTTTCCACCATGTGAAGTCTTGCAGGCCAGGTGCATCCCAGACTCTATTTTATTTGGGTTTTGGGTCAAAACCTGGTATCATCTGTTGTTAGTAAGGGTGAACCCTGGGTTATATACTCATATCTGGTTTTCCCTGAAGAGGGGGATTTCATACACTGCTTACAAATGAGTCTTCTCTTTCAAAGGGCAGGTTTCAGAGCAAGATGCTTTCTGATAGATCATCCTCTGAGCTTTCTGGAGATGGTTCGGTTTCAACCATATTTCCTGATAGCAGAAGATTCCAGCGATTTTGCCTCCATTTGAAAGAGCAGAAGTCTCAAAAACATTTGATTTCTACAAGTTTCATGAAAACTGGCAGTTGGGAGAGACCCAAACTCCAGTCCACTGAGGACAAACTGGGTCAATGATGATATTATACATTTTGTCTGACAGCGACCAGCTGTCCAACAAACATATGTGCCCCACTTTCTCCAAAAGCAGCCTGGCAATAACAAGACAGCTTACACTTTTCTGAGAGTACACACAGCGCAAGGAAGAAAAAAAATCAGTATGTATAGGGCTGTGCTACCCATGGGACATGGAGAAACAACCCAGAGGTAGACGTGTGTGTGTGAAGGTAGGTACATGAATGTGGATGTTAGCTGATCCTGACTTATTCTGCTTTTGCCTGGTGGGAATCCTAAGGCAGATTAGGGACAGAGAGAGCACGGAGTGGTTAGAAGGCAAAATATCCTCATCCCTAGGAAAACAGGCTTCATTAATTCTTTTGTTTCCAGAACAACTTGTATTACAGTGGCTTTGGTTGTTCACAGACTAGGTAGGGCACTAGTTTCCCCCCTTGCATTTGCTGAAGAGGTTCTTTTCTGAATGTGTGGATAATTGAACATGCACATGTGTGTTTCTGCCATGAATCACCCTGCTGGGCTGTGACTGCAGCTCCTGCCGGGAGCACAGGTGCTGTATCTTGATTTTTTAACCACTGTGTTGTCCGGAAAGTCAGAGATACTCATGCTGGTTTATTACTGAGGCACGACCCTGGAGTGCAGTGCTGTTTATACAATATGGGCTACACAGGCTGGGAGGATTTGCACCAGAACCTCATGGCGCGAGGCAGTTTATGCAGTAAACACCCACAGCCCATCTCTCAGAAAGAAAGTGGGAATATGGAAGAGGGACTGAGAGAGTGGAGACATCTTTTTATTTTCAAACTAAGACTCAGGCAAATTGCATTAATCTGAGTCTTCCCTCCTGAGCTTGGGAAAGGGTGGGAAAACTGTGAGTTTAAACCATTTTAACACCTTTTCTTGCTGGGCTCTGCCATCCTGAATAGTTCCTAACCATCCTGTGGAGTGACTTCTTTTGCACTTGTGCCTCATGGCTCTCCAAAAGAGGTGAGGAAAGTTAAAGAGCTTATGTATGGACTCCTCCATCCTTGCTCCTCACATGTGCTCTGCTCCACTCCACAAACAGGAGACTGAGAGCAGAAATAATGCCATTTCACTTCAACATCCAGGTTATCCATTTGGTCCCATTACATCTGCCATGGTTAGCTCTTGGTCTACAACCTGAAGTGAGCAGGCAGTGAATTTCCTGGGGTTGAAAACAGGACTGCTGATATCTTGTCCCATGTCATGCACATGAGGGATAGCATGGGTGGGAGCTGCCCTGCATGCCTCCCTGCAGGGACCAGACCACTCTCCATGATATTCATCACCAAAAGAAAATGTACATGTGGCCACACCAAGAAGGACCAGCAGAAGACCCCAAAACCCTTCTCGGGTAATGCTGCTTTGTCTCACCAGGATCCACTTCCAGCTTAACTCCACGAGCTTTGCCCCTCCAACCAACTAGCTCTGAGATCACCTCATTCTCAGCAGCTGGAGTGGGTAGTGGTGGTGAGAATCTGTGCTCCAGGACCTGGAAAGCAGGAGGTGACCAGAGCTTTGCATCATGCTCCCTGGGGCATGGGTAGGAAGAGCCGCCCACCCAGGCTGTAATAGTGTGTTGGTGCAGTGCTCGCACGTCTCCATTTGAGTAGGCAGTAAACTTATCAGCTCCTTGAGGCACGGACTGTCTTCTCGGCTTATATTTGTTATTAAACATTTATTTTTAAAATCGATTAAAAATTAAATAAGGGAGGGGATTTGTTTTTGCCTGCCTCAGAGAATGACGTGGGTTGTGATTTTGTGCAGAGACAAGAACACCCATCATTCCCACTTGGAAGGATTTCAAACCAAACGGGTTTTTCTATGGATGCCTTCGCTCAAAAAACATTTTGATAGCCTTACTATATTTGCTTACTCTATTTGCAAGTCAGGTACGCCGTGTACCTGAGCGTCCATAGCTATTCCCAGCTCTGCAAACCCCAGATAGCTTCTGCAAGCGCCCGCAGGCTAAACAGCATCCCTAAGTGAAATGTCTGCCTCCCTTCCCTGTAGGAACGCTGTTAAATGTGGAAGGGCATTTCTGTGCCTAAGATTACTCCCCAGTTTGGCTGTTCGTTGGTACAATTAATTGCAGAATATTGTCCTCCCGTGCTTCAAAGTAAGCTGTAATGGCACCCCTTGCAGGGGGTTAAAGTAAAGTGCAGCTACCGCAGGTAAATTCACATGGCAAACTATTTCTAGAGATCGAGCAAGGACAATTTGGTCACCAGGGATGGGGGGAAATGTGTTGTGCATTTCTTTTGTTGCAAATCAGGTGGGGATGTACACAGTCCCCATCTGCAAAGTAATCTTGGAACTGGGGGAAAGACGTAAGTGAACTGTTCACACTGTTATTGTTCACCCTTTCAGCTGGAGTATTCCTTCCAAGCTATTTATTTATCAAGAGGAAAAATAAATGTGTGAGTCAGGTATGTTCTTGTCACCACACTTGTCTTTCAAAAAAGGCGTGCACATTTTCATTAAACACAATAAATCTGGGAAGCAGCACACAGCCTTTGCTTTGGTCTGACCCTCCTCTCTACCGTATGCCCAAGCAGCTCCCTCTCCCTGTGGTGCTCCCTGGTCCCACTTGGAACAGCTTCTCTTATTTTTCTGTCCAGGCACATCCAGGCTTGACATTTGCCAGCAACTGAGTATGTGACCAGGGGTCCCCCTCAGGCCACATCAATATGATGTTTTTCAGTCAACACGCTGGCTGCTGTCTTGCTGACTTGTTATGGATGGAGATGATTCAGTGATGCAGACGGTGATTTTTTTATCACTTATTACAGCAGTGATGCACCAAAACCCAGTTTTATACCTATGATGCTTGCTACCTGGGGGGAAACCTATGTTCCTGAGGTATCCATCTGGGCAGCCCCACAGAGGAGGTTTTTGTGTCTTGATCCTCAGTCAAGAGACAATTTCCAGTAACTTCTTGCTGGGCTTTTCTACCTACCCAGTGCAAGCTGGGAGAGCAAGGCAAAACCAGGGGAAGGGGAGCCTGCTGTTTGGAGACAGGCTTCTGTCTCTGCTGTAGGACTACAGCAGAGGATATTCCCTGGGGACCACGCTGGCAGGTTCTACTCCTTTCTTGCAGGCACCAGGGAGCTGTTAGCTGTGTCTTTGGTCCTTTGAGCCAACTTGCAGGTGTTTGGCTGAGTCCAGGGATGAGGAGGAAATGTGTGTTCCTCTGCTCCACACAGTAAAAGCAAATCACAGCTTTGCAGGCTCAATATCAAGCTATTCCTTGAGTTACTGAGTTTTTCAGGGATGCAGGAATGGTCCCCAAGTGCAGCATCACATGAACACACCTTTGGGCACGTGGGCTCTGCTCTTCAGTGCCAGTTCATTTTGGAGTCTTTGCAAACTGTATCACTTTGTGCAGCACAGATGGCCATGGCAAAACACAAGCAGAAGCAGGTCTAATGGTGACAGCTGATGTTCTCCCAACCCTGAGGTCAACTGCCTGCTCCGCTGCCTGTGTAATCTTGACTCCAAGGAAGTACTTGAATTCAAGAGAGTGAGGGGCATTTGTATGAGCCTCCATTGCTGGAAATAATGATTTGATCAATCCTTTCCCCGGTATTTTCCATGCCAACCTGTCATAGAAAAATACATCCATACTGAATTTCATAGCTCTCTTTCCTCCGTCACTAGTAACACAGAATTACCTTCCTGTTTCTTTAAAATTCTGAGGTTTAGCAAGTAGATAAATTACACTTCCTAAAAACCCAGCCCCGACTGTGAAGCAAATATACCTTTCCTCTCAGGGAACCATTGCTTTGATTTGTTATTTTGATCTCCATCATGGCTGTTGCCATGCAATGGCAACTTTGTGGGAAAAGAGGTTAAGTGCTAAGGCTAAAACAGGTTCAAGTATAATCCAGAGTGCCCTTGGCAAAGGCAGAAGTGTTTTAGTGGGTCTCATTCATCATTGCCTGACTGCTTAAAGTGGTGGAGTGGCTCATTATTGTTTTTATATGCCTTTATAAGAGCTGTGAAGAGAAAAGTACCACTGTTTTCCTCCCTTAACCCACACTCAGCAGGGAACAATAATATTTAAGACCTCAGAGTGCAATGTAAAAGATTTCCTCTTTAGAAACCAAATTCCTCTGCATGAACCACATAGAGCAGCTCAGGCTCAGCTCCAGAGAGGAGGTTTCTGTTGGTTTGTGGAGTTATGTCCACGACATCATTTTGGAGCCGGTAGCAGGGAGCTGCTTTTGCTGGCTGGTATCGCCAGATCTGCCTTCGTGAAACTATCGTCTGCCCCTAAGCCAACTGGTGGCTCTTCTCCTTGTTGATCCCGCCCAATCTCCTTGGGGGCTGGATGGACCTTCAGCAGGGGCTATGGACTCTGAAATGTCAGGAAAGATTGCACCATCATGGAGCACTGAAAAAAAATCTTCTGAAGATTACAGACCTCAAACATCACTGAGCAAAGACCTTCTCAGTGCTCCATCCTCACCAATATATTTTGCACATCAAACCCAGTGGCTCAGAGTCGTCCATACCTGAGAATTTTTGGGCAGATATGTAAACTACTGGAATAAAACAGAGGTGTCTTGACTATTTTATTTCTTTTTTCCAATTAAATGACTGCCTTAACTTTATGTACCTTGCCAAGGATCTTTGCAAAGCTATTTCTTATGGGTATCAGGCTGTTAATGCCACCAGAGAAAGCAGTGGTAAGTGTTAATGCAGAGTGAACAGTTCATCTCATGCATTCAAAAGCAGCTGAACCCAAACTGGAACAGGCACAGAGCGAGACTATGAGGAGGATTAAGAAAAAGAGACACCTGTTCTAGGAGGGAAGATTATGAGAATTTAGCTTGTTTAAGCTAGCAAGGCAAAGGCTGTGTGAAGGGCTGTGATTACTCTGCAGCAAACACGTCAAGGGGATAAGCACTGAGAGGGAAACGGAGTTATTTCAGCTAAATGATGATGCTGGCTTTGGAGCAAGTGGTATAAGTTGGTCATAGATACCTTTATGCTGGAAGTTAGAATGATTTTTTTTTCTTTTTTAATGCTTGAAGGAATGAAATCATGAAGGAACTGTTCGGGAGAAATAATGGGGATAAAAAGCCTAGCAGGTTTTAAAACAGGATCATCCCTTGCGGATGGGATTATATGATGTGGTTGCCAGTAACAGGAAGCTGCGTTCAAGAACCTCTCTGATTTGATGCACACCAGAATTCTCTGAAAAAAAAGATTGGGTGTACACCTGGATCGTGGGTGTTGAGCATGTCTGATTTAGGTTCAGCGGGGTAGTGGGGTGTCTGGGAAACCTGGAAAAACACAGTCATGTCCTAGAAAGCTCTTTCTCTTCATTTCTTGGAAGAACATAGTGTGAATCCTGTGTTTCTTGGCCATAGGAAGATTTATAATATGCAGATTGTTAGATCTGGAAATTTTATTAACTTAGATCCTGCCTATATCTGGATGGAGATATTAACATTTAGTCCATCAGGGTGGTTAACCTTGTCCAGTGCTGTGTGAAGATCCCACGTGGAGACTGAAGCAGTTTCAGTGGTTGAGGTGTTCATGTTGCTTGCTGTGAGCATCTACAGAAAACATGAGTGTGAAACACCTGAACTACAGACAATCTCTAGTCTGACAATCTCTCAGACTTGTAAATGTCAAGGTGAGGACATTCCTGAGTGTCATCTAATGTATTTGCCTTCAAGAGGTGGTAAGAATTTCCTTGGGGTTTTGCTAATGCTCAGTCTGACTGAAACCAAGGTACTGGATGTAGTGGGGTTGTTTATTATCTGTATCAGTATAGCATCTGTGAGACACTGTATTAGACTTTGTACAAAAATGGATCAGAAAAATGGTCTGTCTTCTCTATTGCTTAAAAATAATATAACGTTCTCTCTGATTTAAGGGAGAAAAAGAGGGGAAAGCATTAGTTAGATTGATTCTGACCAACAACTTTCCAGTACTTACAATACAACAGAGAGAGAAATGCAAACCATATTTGAAAAGATAATAATGCACTCCCTCTCCAGAAATGAGTGAGTTGGTCTTGATTTTATCCACCTGGGAACCCTGATTATTGTCTCATGAAAGAGAGCACCTGGTCTATTATCCCATAAATAAGTGACAGCAAATGCACTGTGTTTTCATTACAAAGCCTAGCTCCCCTGCAGGACTGCCGCACGCTCTGGAATATACTGCAGAAGAGGGAAGAAATTTGGAAGTTTGCCCTCAGGTTTCCTAAAGAGACCAAGCTGCGGTAGCAGTAAGAGAAGTATTCTTTGTGCCCACCGGGGTTTCCCTCCTGTGGTTAAAAAAGCAATTCTTGTTGCTATTAATTAGAGTTGTATGGAAACATTCACAGGCAAACCTGGAGCCACATCAGACATGCCTCGCAGGGTTGTGTTACGGACTTAAACTGCAAATCGACTCCCTTTCAAGATGCACCGCGATGCCCGGAGGGAGAGTGAGCAAGACAGTGATCTGGCATCAAGTGATGCGGGAACTCATTTAGGACAAACTATGGTCCAGATGCGGACTAATTAAGACTCACTTTCTGTTGACTTAGGGGATATTATCTAAAAAAAATCCGAGACTGACATCCCAGCTTTGTGCTGAATGTGCAGTTCAACCTCCTTTCTTCTTGATTTTAGTGCCAGCACTGAGGTTTTGCTCTGAGTCTGTTTTGACCCCTTTTGAATACTAAATTTTGTGCTTGAAAATGCCACCAAAGGTGAGGCCAGCAATGACCCTCCTGACACCACTGTGCGCTGCTGCACTGTACTATCGAAACCCTTTGGTGCTTTGCCAGATTCACCTACAACTCATCATGCCCCATCCCTGGAGGGGTTAAGGCCAGGCTGGATGGGGCTTGGAGCAACCTGGTGTGGTGGGAGGTTGGAACTGGATGATCTTTAAGGTCCCTTCCAACTCTTAACCATTCTATGAGTCTGTGATTCTATGACCCATGTCCAGAGGGATTATCCTGATGTAAAGGAGAACCGTGGATCAGGCTGACTGGAACTTGGCTAGTCCTGCTGCAAAAAGCAGGGATGTTTGGCTTAATCAATGTAGCAAGCAAGGAGAGAGGCTAAAATGTAAATCTGTGCTGATTGTTTGGGACAAAATATAATGAAGTTATTGGAGCGGGTGGGGGTGGCTTTCCAGAGCTCCCTTGGGTGCTGGAATCACCTCTCCTGGTCAGAGATAGAAGGTTGATGTGGGTGAAAACGCAGCAGGACAGAGGTGTGAAAGGTCTGCCCCAGCCAGCAGCTCAGCATCCCCCCCGAGATAAGGTGTGAGACTGGGATGTGAGAGAGTTTTCCATCTCTTGCCACTGTGTTCCAGATCATTTGCTTTGACTGTGTGCATACGCTGTCAATTCACCAGCACCTTTACGCAGTCAGTTATAATTCACATTCGCTGTTTTTTAATGAACGTTTGTTCAGCAGAGCGTTATCCAGGGAGTGTGCGTGGTGTGTGGAGCCAGCCCACACCCCAGCAGCCTCCAACACCATCTAAGGCGAGGAATCAAGCTCGGAAACAAATCAAGAATATATTATGTGACACGCGCCGCCTGCGGTGTGAGACAGAGGGGGACTCTGTGAATGGGAGTCTTGCAAGAAAGTCCCAGCAGCCATGCAGAGTGAATTTTGCTTGTTGATGCAGTAGAAAAATCCCAGAAGGAATCATGTCCCTGCTGAAATTCCCTTAAAATCCAAAGACAGTCTCAGTCACTGCTACACTGAAGCACCTCACCGTCTTCTGTTCCTTGCACAAGGTTTGTTATCCGGGTTGTGATTCCCACCATCCAGATGGAAAACGGTAGCAGACCAGGGTTTACGGATTTCATGGTGATAAGTGGCCTTTGAGAAACATTCCAGGAGCCCCAGATCATCAGAAGGGTACTGAGAGGCAGTACCTGGGCAGATACAGACAGAGCTAGGGCTGAAAGTCATTCTTCTAAAGATCCAGGACTCATGCGAAAAAGGCAACGCACGGGCTGTGTGAGTGCTTCAGAGAGTGTTGGGATCCCAATCCACTTTGTTGATAGAGAGAGCAATGCAAATTCATAATTACTGTAGATAAACATGTTTGAGTTAATTACTTCTCCCATTTGATAGCTGTGCAAACGATGCAATGACTAACAGAGACCACTTTCCTTGCTTTTTTGCTGTGAAAGCCAAGGCTACAGCCTGCGCTTGGGAAGGACGTGTCAGGAAAGCTAAGGAGCGGACGGAAGAGCAGAGGTCAAAGTTGAGCAGATCTGGATATCACTGGGGGCAAGAACCTGTGACTGGGAAACCGGACTTGGATTTCAGAAGCTTTTACTTTTGTCTCTTTGCCTTGAAATGAAGCTGCTGCTTGGACAAAATCAGTCTGGCTTTAAAGTAGGTCAGACCCTTGTAGAACTGAAGTCATCTCAGGATGCTCTGTAGAAGAAGAAATACATGTCAGTGTGACACCACTCCCCACAGTGGCTTTTAATAGAGCTGCTCTCCATGTGATTCGGAGAGTGTCTGTGACAGAAGAAATGCTGCACCCAGCTGGAAGAACCCAGGGGTCACAAATCCCACCTGGAGGGGTAGACTCAAGCAGAGATGTGGACAGCGCAAGAGAAACATGGGAGTGGAGGTTCAAATTCCCAACTGCTTCCAAAAAAAATGGACATGGAGAAGCACCAGGGGCCTGAGCACCTTTTCAGCAGGTTTGGGGTCCCAAAAACCCAGTTATCCACTCAGATGCTTGTGTCTCATTAAGTAATTCCACCTTTTTTTGGATAGTCTGTCAGCAATTCAGGCTGGCCTATTTTAATAGCACAAAGGCATCCTGTTAGGTCTCAGACACACAATTAGCAGTTTCGGGTTCCGAGCAGCTTGTTAGCGTGTTGGGAATCAGAGAGGCGACACCAATGAATCATGATTTCAGGCACCTGCTTCAGCAGCTGTGGGGTTTTGGATCCCCTCTGCCAACAGTCCCAGGGAGTTTCAAACCTGTTTTCAGGGAAATGTTTCCCTAGCCTGGAGAGAAATTCCCATTTTTTCCCTTGTCATCCCTCAGCAGCCAAATCCTTCTGCCTCATTTTCTGGGGAGGCAGCAGTCCTGGGCACCGCTGCTGCTGAGCTGCAGTTTGCCCTCTTTGCTGCATGCTCTAAAATCTGTGTTTAGTTTAACACATTAAGCCCATCTGTTTCCCAAACCCAGCTGCAACTACAACCCCGCTGGGGGAGCCTGGCAGCGCTGCCGATCTGACACCGCTCGCCCCCAGCACTTGGGAACGCGGGCTTTTCGGGAAGGCAGTGACGGGGAGAGGAGAGGAGGAAGGGAGATGTAAAAGCAGATGAGCACAGCACCTCGGAGCGACTCTCCCTTCTCCCAGAGCCGCCCACCATTCAACAAAAGAGAACAGAAAAATAGTATTTGCTGACTCTCTGAGGAATGCGAGGCTGAAGCAAACTCCATGTGAGGGATCCATGCATTATTTATGGCGCTCTGTGCTGTATGCTATCCCCCACCGGATGAGCAAGTTTGCTTGTTCAGAGGGATGCTCTGAACAGACAGTTTAAACCCCAGCCCCTTTTCTCCACTGAGATGGGACTGCAGGACACAAAGGCATGGCTGCCTTCCCTTCATCTCCCCAGGTGGGAGCAGCCAGAAGGGTTTGTCAGCCCAGCCATGCGTGGGATGTGGACCCTTGACCCCAGAGAGCGCATCTTCCCCAGGCAGGGTTTGCCCTCGGTGCCCTCACCAGCTCGCTCTGAGCCAGCAGAGCTTTGCTGAGCCAGGCAGTAATTAGCCCTCTATTCTCCCTGTCTAGACAGACCTTGGAAATGGTGCTTATGAGTTGAGATCTTCCAGCTGGGGTGGGTTTGTTTCCCAGCTTCCCTCAGAAAATGCTGCCGCTTTGGGATGGGTTCCCGTCCTGCTGGACCTCAGCCCAGCTCAAACCTGCTATGCAAAGCACACCAGGACCAATTCATCTTGTTTTGCTCCGTGGTGCATGTAAAATAAATCAGAATGAAAAATCAGAGGAACAGGAAGGTAACACTGACGTGGGCTTGTTTGCATTTTGCTTCTGTATTACCCGAAAATATGAAACTATATTATATTACACGTTAGGGTTTTATATTGTGTTATTCTAGGCTTTGAATCATAGAATGGTTAGAGTTGGAAGGGACCTTAAAGATCATTCGATTCCAATCCCCCTGCCCTGGGCAAGGACATATCTCACTGGACCAGGTTGCTCCAAGCCCTGTCCAGCCTGGCCTTGAACCCCTCCAGGGATGGGGCAGCCACAGCTTCTCTGGGAAACCTGTTCCAGTGCCTCACCACCCTCACAGCAAAGAAGTTCTTTCTAAGATCTCATTTAAATCTCCCCTCTTCCAATTTAAAACCATTATATACTATAAAGAGTTTACATTAAATATGATCTTAATTAGGTTCCTATGCATGTTATTAAGTGGATATTTAGTATAAATTAAGAGGTTTTGTTGTTATAAAATGCCATCAAAATTTCAGTACAGCAACACCTTAAAAACAAAAGAGGTTAAAGTGATAAGTTAGAACTGTCTGTTTTACATACTCAAAATAAAATACTTTATCATTTCTGAAACTAAACAAGAAAGTCCTAGTGATTTATTCAGACTTTTGCCCTGAAGTGGATTTCACTGGCTCAAATAGACACTTTGCTGTCAAATGTCAGAAACCAGACAAGATCATGTTTTCTTCTGAAGTGTTTTCTGATCCTTTCTCCACTCAGCACCTGCCCCATCCTGGCCGTGGGAGTGAGAGACCCTGTGTGCTCTGTGAGGCTGGTGGGAAAGCAGGAGCAAGAGCAAGGTTTTGGAGTGTTTGCAGAGGAAAATATTTGGCACCTTGGGAAAACCAGCCAGGGATGGGATTATTCCTCTGCCTCCTCCAGCATTGTTTTATCTCATGGGCTTTCCTTGCTATGGGAATCAGCTGGAGAGCAGCCGGGCTCTGTGTGTGTGTGCACACGTAGGGAGAGAAGGGCTTTCCATGAGGACAGATATCCCAAAAGACCCTCCTATAGCTGGTAGCCACCTGTGTCTCCTGATGCACAGCCAACACGGGCACACACAGTGGAAAAACATGCCAGAAAATACACAAACGTACACATAGACCCTGTGGTATTAGTTATTAATGCCTTCCTTATTGGTATAAAGCACTCAGAGTGACAGCCTGGGACAGGAGGAATTTATTTTGCTCAGCTTTGTCTTTGGATGTTCGATTTCAGAAGAGCTGAGGGATTTTACTGAACTTCAGAGAGCCTGGGTAAATGGCCCAGAGAGAAGCTCGAGGAGGAAGGCAGCTGTTTTACCTCCCTGGAAAAACTTCATGAGGCTCTTTTTTGGCCTGATTCATTGTCGTGGTTTCAGCCAAATTTACTAAAACCAGACTGACAGATAGTTCTTCCTCCCCCCAAAAAAGAAAGCAGAAGAAGAGATAAGGAGATTTATGAGTTTAGAATGAACAAAACTACTTTAATGAAGAATTAATACTAAAATTAAAGTAAGAAGATAATGAAACAGATACAATACATACAAAACCGTATCAAGTTCCCAAGATGATGATCATGTCCCCAGCAGGCATCAGGAAAATTCCCAGACTGGACTCGGTGATTGATGGGATCTGCATTCCAGCTCTGGAGTCAGGAACACATAGATTGGGGTCAAAGGAAGACGAACAGACAGGGTCCTCCTCAGATGTTGGCCATCAAAAGAAGAGAGTTGACCCTTTGTCCCTCAGCTTTTATACTGAGTGTGATGAGATGGAATACCTCTCTTGTCCAGTTTGGAGTCCCCTGTCCTTTCCACTCCTCCCCTCAAGGGTGACCCCTTGATGCTTATTTTTTAACGCAATTCCCTGCCCTTGGTTGTTCCAGCAATAAGGATGAGCAAGGGCCTCTCTGCACCATCCCTTGGTGTAACCAGGTCTTAGCACTGGGAGAGTGAACAGTTTCTGAACAATGTGCTGTGAATTTCAGAGGTTAGTTAGCTAGAAAAGGCCCAGCTGAAAAAGGAAAATTATAAAGCAGAAAATTGGTTCATTTTACCTCAAACCAGGACATTCAGCTATAGCAAAACTCTCTGCAGCAGCTTTGGGTTGAGATGTGGTTGCAAATGCCAGTGGTGAGGGCTGTCCCTGCCTGCAGAAGGTGAGAGCCATATGGAAAACCGTGCTATCTGCTCTGCATGGCTGCTGCTGATGCCTCTATTTATCAGGCAAGACATGGCCCCAGGGGAAACCTAGGACAAAATCAGCATCAAAGCAAGGATGGTGAAGTGTTGAGAGGCAGCAGGCACCTCTCTGTGCTTCAATGCCTTCTAGCAAGAAGAAGAGGAGGGTTTTTAAGGAGCCACAAAGAGTTTCGTAGCCAAATTGTGACGTGTTCGGGCTCAGACAGCCCAGCAGATCTTCTAAATATGTCCTTCATGGGGTGCAGGCCCTATAAACCTCTTCAATATGTGTGCTCCTGAGGTAGAAATTGTGCCAGGTTCATCAGAGAGAGATGTGGGCTGCAGTAGGGACTCATGGCTCCCTGCTCTCCCAGTCCCCGCTGAGGAAGCAGACACTGCCTGGGGCTTTTTTCTCCTCCAGCATCCATGCTGTGTGCTCAGGGACTGGGGTGTCCTGAAGTTCCACAGCCTATAGAGAAGAGATGCCACCAGCAACGGGAGGAGTGAGGGAGAACAAAGCACGAGCTCTGGGGTCTGTCTTACACCCAGACAAGTGGATCTGTGCTAAAAACCCAGCATGAGGCTGCAGAAAGAAGTTTCCTGGAGAGTAGCTGGATGCAACCACCCATTAACATCAAACCCACACTTAAACTGTCCCCCGAGCACAAAGAGAAGACAAAAGCTGGTTCCACAGTGGACTTTACTTTCACTTTCTTCTCCCCTGTTCCGTGCTGTGGCCTGAGAGCAGGACAAAGCTTAAGCTTTGTGTTGAAAGGTTGGGGGATCTCCAGGTTCTCCTGCTACAATTTCTTGCTGCTTATTACCAGGCTGGGAAGGAAATCTGCTCTGTCCAAAGACTGTGGAGTGTTGATCCCTTTGTGCACGTTCCCCAAATCTCACTCTCTCACCAGCCTTGTGAGCTGCGCTTACAAGTCCCTCACTATCTTTACACCCAAGAATAGCACTTCTGAAGTGGTTCTTTAAAGGCAAGTGTTTTCTATAAAAGATTTTTAGCCCTTCTTTAGGAGCCAAGGCACTCTCAGGAGAGAAGCTGGCTAAGCGTTGCTAAGGGCATCCTTTTAGCTCTTGCAAAGTTAAACATCAAATAGCTTCTCTCTTACAATCTTGTATATTTAAAAAAAAAAAAAGAAAAAAGAAAAAAGAAAAAAACAACTGCTTCGAGTATGCTTCATCTAGTTTTAAAGAGTAACTTGCCATGAGATACGGCACCGTGTTTCCCAGCTCACAGATGCTGTGAATTGCTTCCCCATAAAACAGCTGAGTGTGAGCTTCTCTTTCGGGTCCTATCCCTGTGCAGGAAGCAGGCTCCTTTTTTTCCAAAGTGCTGAGCTTTCAGCTGAACAGATCCTAATCCCAGCTGCACATGCGTTCAGGCTGGGTGAGTGTGCTCTGGCATGGAAGGTACTACCAAGAGGTGCCATTGCTTGGGAGCCTTTTAGTGCCTGGGACCTCCCATTGCTTCAATTAGTTGGTCAGCAGTTCTCTCTGCAGTCACAGATGCACATGGTGGAAGGAGGAACTGTGAATGCTCTTGAAGGTGCCCAGGCAGAAAGCCCAAGCAAGAACACCCACAAAGTCAAGAGCAATTGACAAAAGCTTCCTTTTCCTTGTACACCAGCACTATTCATCCAGCCCACAGAGCAGCTCTCACAGTTAGGTTCATCTGGTGGCTACATGTGATGAGGTGTCGCATACATCCACGCTCCACTCTTGGCTCCTCTAGTGACAAGCATTTGTGAAAGCAGGCACAAATCAGCAGGAGAAGCAATTTTGGGCCAGCAGGTCTGAGACTGCTTCAAGGAAGTGCTTGATTTCCAAGCTCCACACCTTAAAGTGGGGGCTTCCCAAACGGAAGGGGAAACTGAATATTTATTGTCATAGGATTAATGTGAATGTGACCTCTTAATCAGTGGACCATAAACCTCCCTCCTCCCCAAGGGCTGATTTATCTTTGGTTTGTCTCTGGGGAAAGTAGGAAGAGGAAGAGAATTTCTTCTAGCTCTACAGCTAGAGCGAACTGTCCCCTGAATCCCAGCCTGATGGTTTAACCACTGCAAAAGCCCCTGGTTATGACTTGCCATGGGGATGTACAACCAAAGAAACCACCACGACGTCCCATGCAGAGATAAACACCTGGTAAACGGGATATACTGGCATATATGATGGGGTAGGTGGGTGTCAGAGCTTGGTCCAAGCACCCAGAAGGCTCCTTTCCTAAGCTGCTGGTGGCTTCTTGACCACAGATACCCCTGTGGCTCTGGAGCCCTGGAGGAATTCATATTCCTGGGTGCATTTGTTAAGGGCTCCATGGCACCAAAATGAAAAGCACTGCAGATTTGTCAGCATGGCCCTGGGAAGACATCTCATTGGAAAACTGTTTTTCTTCCCCCTTCAAGGATCTCACACATTTTATCTCTCCCATATCCACACGAGGCAAGGGTCAGACTGGTGATGAAGAAGAAACACCTTCCTCACCCCTTCCAGGAGGCTTTCATCAAAAAAGATGCACTGTAAATAACCCTTGTTTCCACTCGCAGCTGTGGGTTTTATGTTCTGGGCTGAGGAGATAAACTAACTCCCTACTTGCAAAAGAGAGTGTTTGTAGCATTTATTTCCAATCCTCTCCCCCCACGCACCCACCTTGGCATGACAAATAAGAGGTTGTAATTCTCTGGGAGGCATACTTTATGGGAAGCAATGCATTTTGCTGTCCAAGCAGCTAAATATTGTGTGGCTCGGCAGTTGATACGAGGTTTTGGGCAGTATATTCTCTGGCAGATTTGCCACAATTCTCCAATTCAGTGGGCTAATACGGGATGATTAAGAGAAATCTTCCTTCCTGGCTACTACTGTCATTTTCCCCTGCACCACATAATCGTTTCCCAATTTACTTTTGCACAAATAGGGCTCTTTATCCCTTCTCCACATAGGTCTAATGGTTACATTTTCTTTCTTGTGAACCCATTGTGACCACATCCCACAGAGGAGGTCCAGGGAGCACGTTCGTGTGTGTGTTTCTGTTGTTGAAGTTGACTGTTGTCAAAGCTGGGAAACCTGGAGGATAGAATCTACTTCTGCTGTGGCCTGGAACCCTTTAAAGTCATTTCTCCATCAACACACAGGCCAGCCAGGAGAGGAAGATATGCCGCAGATGGACCCCCAGTGTCCGAGACACAATTTTTACTTGTCCTGAGGACAGTTAGCGTTGTACTGAGCTTAGTCAGTTTCTGTGTGGTGATCTGTGCTGCCCACACTACATTGTTCTTTTTCAAATATACCCACGTCCCATCAGCCCTAGGGCTCTGTAATTGCTAACACTGTTTCAGCAGAATTTATTGGCATGTTTGGATCCTTCTGTATCCTTGTGCAATCACTGTCGTTGATACTGGCATTTAACAAGCTAATATCATTGTCTTGACATAATTTGGATGCTGTCCCACTGTTAACAGGTTATAATACAGCTATTTCGCACTGCAGATACAGTCTTCTCCTTCACGCTGGGAAATTACATATTCCAGCTCCCACAGACATCATGTAACAGCCCATCTCAAGATGTACTTCCTCTGCTCTTCACATACATCTTCACATCCCTTGTGTTGGTACTGGTGTCACTGACCCAGCAGTAGCCCGTTATCCAGCCTCAGCAGGGCACGAGTAGTATAACAGAACCACAAGCATGTCAAGGAACAGGGAATCTGTTAATAGGGTTGGGGGGGGGGTTGTGTTGTTTTGTTTTGTTTTGTTTTGTTTTCCACTTGTGGAAGAGAAAGCGTTAAAGATAGAGGTATTGTACTGACTTCCAGGAAAGTTAAGATCAACACATCTACTTTCAGTACTTTCAGCTTTTATTTTGAAGCACAGCATGGATGCATCATGTAGGGGAATCAGGTGCCTTGATTCTCCAGTGGTTTTCATACACTTGCTGGATTTACTGGAGAACGTGGAGTGCAAGTAACTAAAGGGCAGGCTACATACACACTCTAAATTGATGTGGTAGCACAGGGCTAAGTACAAATTCCCTCCTGTACTACAGGAGTGGAATAATATTCAACACCAGAGGTAATGGTAGCTACATAACAACTGAGATACAGAACACCATAATACTACCAATATAGTCCTGACGACTATCACTGAATTCAGAAATCGCATTATCCCCTTCATTTGTATTTTATGGCTGTGCTTATGTTTATGTTATTTCTGCTATGTGATGAGAACACTCGTTAGAAAAGAGAGGAGGGAGAAAGAGATGTTAACACTGGCGCAGGGACAAGTGTAGGACACCACCTGTGATTGAGCCAGGATAAGGGCGTAGGCAGACCAAGGCAAAGCATTTCAAATAGGGATAGAAGGATATTAATACTGTTGTACGTGGAGTAATTCTGGTCACATGAACAAGAAATCATAGAAAAAATAGATTTCCCTTAACCTTCCTTAGGTTGCCTGTTGCCTACTCCTCTGGCAACACCCAGAATATACTGTCCACGCAACAGCAATAAACCTTTAGCAATGTCAGTGCAAGACCAGTGAGAAAAACGACCATTTTCTTAGTAGGGGTTGTTTGCCCATGAATAGATGATTATTGACCCAACAGTTCCTCTGTACATAACTCGTTAATGCTGCGACAAACTGGCCAGAGCCAAAGGTGATGGGAAGGAGGCATAATCTGATACAGTGAAATTAGGTGAGTCCTTTAGCATATAAATCACTTTAAACTGTGTAACTGTGTCCCAACAAGACTAGTGGGATGAAATCTCGGACAACTACCAAAGAAATGTGTTAGACCCTGATGCTCACCACAGTTTGGGAGGGACCCAAGGTCCACGAAGAGAGTAATCCCAGATAGGGACTAATTTAAGCACAGGCAGAGAGGGAAGATGGACAAATATTTTGGAGCAGCAAGAGTCTGTTTGGAGAACTCTCAACGACGCTCACAAGCCATTTCTGGCTGGGGCAGCTCCATGCTGGGTGGGAGCTCAGCTGATGGATGGTATCTTATGGTGACAGTGCTTGAGGGACCTGGCAGCTGTTCCATGCAACGGATGACCTCTACAGTCTATTATCCAGTGATTTTGCTTCAAGGCCTTAGCTAACATAGAAGCAATTTATTTGTGTTATTCTGTCCTTGTAAATATAGGGTCATCTGCCCCTGTTAAAACGTGACAGTGGAGACAAGGTCTCTTAAGTCAAGGCCTTAAATCTAGACAAAACCAAAATGAATCCTTGGTTGTCCCATGAGAGGCCTTGGCCTTTCAGTAGTAATTAATTTATTTGCAGGCTGTTTCATGTACTTGACTCTGGGGATGCAAATTGCACCTGTTCATTGAATGTGCAGCTTTACGCCCCTGCTAGCCCCTGGATCGGATCATCACTCATCATTATTTATTAGTGCACAGCATCCTTCTCCTCTCCAAAGGCATTGCACTGGTTCTGTAACCAAAGCTGTTCATGACAGGAGATGAAGGTTGGGTTGGAGCTGAGGGCACCTTGGAGGAAGGCTCAATATGTTTGCTTACAGTTAATTTTCCCACAGCACAACGCCACAGGCCTTGAATTCCTGAATATAGTCAAATCTTTGGGTTTGCATCCCACTAAAGGGGTGTTGTGGTGCTTCTGCCCCAATTTGGGGTTACAAATTGAAAGATGACACGTAGTAGGAATCTGCTGTACTTGAAAAAAGGGGTGGGTTTTCTAATACACAGAGAAGGTACCTGGTTTCCTCTAGAATAAAGAGAATTGCTGCATTTTTGCCCGTATCCTGACCACAGAGCTAAGCAGCTCATTTCTGTCAACTAGAAGCCATGAGAAAGCAGAGGAAGGAAGACAAAAAGAGACAACAAACTACTATTGTAGGTTAAAACAAAAAAAAAAAAACAACAAGAAGAGGGAGAAGAATGTCTTCTGTCCTTGGTGTCATGCCATGTTAGCAGCATCATAGCTCTAATGGGATTCAGGAAGGTATAAGATAAAGACAGCAGAAGAAATGAATCCCAGTCAAGACAGGCTACGATCATTAAGGGAATTTTAACCTAGCCTGAAGCTATGCACTGCAAACATCTTAAAACACAACCTCTCTGTGACCTTGAAAAAAGATTTTTCCCTGCTTGAAAATAAAATTCAGAAGGGGAGAAAGGAGAAAATTGATAGAATAAGCACTCCAGACTTTAAACACAGACATTACTGAACACAGCCTACATAAAGCTTTCTCAATCCCTCCCCTCACGCACTTTCTCATGAAAAACCTTGCCTATTGTTCCATATTATTTGCATTTGGGAGAGTGGCTGACAGGCAATTAGGGCACTTAGATTAAGCACTGAGGTTGGCAATCCTTGGTAGAGGTAGAATGAAAGGAAGGCCCAGCATTAGGGGCTGCGCTATTACCTGGCTGTTTGTCATGCAGATCCTCACACTGCATTTCTTGCCAACACCTCAAAGCTAAAAATAGCAACGTTTCTTTCAGAGTTGGCATGCAGAAAGAATCTTGAGAGTCCAGGGAGTGGGGACATTAGGAAGTTTCATGGGGGAAATCTCTCACTTGGTTAGTTGTACATGACCGACTGGCATCAACGACAGAAGCAATGAGCAGCATCCCCTACTTTGGAGCATCATGAAGAACAGAGTTGGCCCAGAGCCTACACATCTTGCATGCAGGATCTGAGAGAACAAATTGAACCCCAGAGCTGCTCCTGTTGGGAGCATAATGTTGGGCAGGAATCACAAGTCTTCTGTGCTCCAATGGCAAAGAAACACTTTAGCTACCACCTCCATCCCTTCGCCTGAGTGACATGAGATGCCCAGGCAGAGGAGCTATGCCACATGGTTTTGATTGCAGCTAAAATCTGAGGGTCCTTGAAGTGTCATGGGTTGGGGAGCTTCACGGAGGCCATAACCATGTTGTGTTAGTTCTGGTGACCAGCCATCAAGACTGCTGTCTTTAGAATGAGCACAAGAAGATATGAAAATCACCTATGTCGCTAACTATGACCAGGTTTTGGGCCGGGGTAAGTACCTGACAAGCCTGACCAAAGAGACGTTGATCAGAGAGGGCAAAGGGATTCATACGTATCATGGTTTCTAAAGGGAAGAGAAGGTGACAAACATGCCACACTTAAGCCAACTTTTATACCTTATTTCATGACCAATCTTTTCTGCTGGGTCAATTTACCCAATTCCAACTCTTTAGCCTGAACCCATCTGGCTTACCACCAATGTCATGTTTCCAGGTTGAGGTGACAGCTAGGCCGTCACGTTCTTGAGACAAGACTCCACTCTCCGCAATATATAGCTACTGATATTTTGACTAGCTTCCCACCTCCTCCATCTCACTGCCCACAGCCATATCAACATCTGGATTACCTGATCCCCAGCAGAGAAGGATGCCTCAGGGCCCTGGCCACATTTGGGAATCTTTCATCCTCTTTGGGACATCTGCCACCTAACAACAAACTGGATGATGTCAGCAGCCTGCCAGGAAGAACAGGAAGACAGCATCATGTCCTCTGAAGCTAATAAGCTATAGAAAAACAGTGACACCTTTTCAGCCTTGTTTCAGTTGACCACTGGTCATGGCTGATGATTCAAGAGGGTTCGTCCTGCTCTCCTCCTCTCTGATATCCTAGGGGCTACAAGCACAGGCAGTGGGAAACTGGGAGCCTTTCAAAGGGATGACAAAACAGGTCTTTCTTAGCTTTGTTGAAGTGACTGCAACAGTGGAGGATGTGGCCCATTGCCTCAGAGGTGGCTGGTAGGCTCTATTCTGAGCTTGGTTGGTAGGACCTTGTCATCACAGTAACACTGGTTTGGATTGTTCTTGATGTAGTACAGACTGTTACAGCTTCACTACCTTGTTGTGTTCATCTGGGGTGAGTAATTGATTGGGAATAAGTTTTACCCCCTTCGGGTTTACGTTAGGATAGTTCTTTCTGCATGTGTGTTGGTGAGAAGTCACCTCTCCTCAATTACATTTGTAAGCAGTGCAATCATGGTGAAATGCCTATTTACAGCCAGACTTACTCTTTTTTAACAGGTCCATGCAGAGCAGCTTTTGCTTCTGGCAGGAACAACCAAACACCCCCTCAGCAAATGCTAGAGCCAGTAGGCAGCCCACCTCTCCACTTCCTTCGGAAGGTTCAGCTATTCTGCAGTTGAGGTCCATAAGTGAGGTCCTGACGCCCACTGAGGAGGTGAAAGGCAGAGTGTGTGCGGTAACGTATATCCTAGGAGGAGTTAAGTCTCGATGTGTTTGACATTCGATGGTGCATTTCAGGGATGCGGTTGCAGTCTGTCCTTGATGTGTTAGACCAGAATGCTGTGGTAGTGTCAAAGCGCTAATAAGATCAGCTTGAATCTTTTGAATGTTGTTTGCTCTGGAGGGAAAGGGGGCGGTGAGGTAGAAGAGACGGAAGGGAAGAGTGCTAAAGCTCTTTATGCCAAAGGGAAAGGAGGCCACAACCCTTTAACTATGGATACCCCCCAAGCCAGGCAGAACGGGATGTTGGCATGGGAGGAGCAAGGAATATGTCAGTGTCATGTGTTTCCTTTCTCCACAGCTGCCACTGGATGGGAGTAACATGAATCACCAAGCACCACAGCTATGTGGTGTGGCCATGCAGGGAGAAGGAGAAGCATTGAACACGATACTTGTCACCATCCCAAGCTTGGACCAGCCATCCCAAAGAGGGATGTCACTATGGGCATCTCTACCATAAGCATTGCCCAGGAGGTGCCACCTACTCAGTCTTTGCCCATAAGAAGAAGACACTGGTTTAGGAGTGACTGCATGAGGAGAGCACCCTGACAGCGATTACCTCACGGTCTTGTGAAGAATCATTTCACAGGCTGTGTTTTAAAGAGAAAACATTAGACTAAATTGTGGATTTCAGACCATCTTTGGATGCCATCTTTCCCTATTCCCTGAAAGAGCTGTCATCTCTAGGTTAAGAAATATCTAAAAAAATACAATGTTGAAAGCAAGACCTCCTCCACCAGCTTCCAGAAGACCCAGCCACAGCATGATGGACTTAAATCTTCATTTGAAAACTTTGCCTGAACACAGCTCCTCAGTATCAATTTTTTTCTGGCCCATGTGGTCAGACACTGAAATACTCCTGAACATGTCTCTCTGTTCCTCATTTCAAGGGTTGTAGTAGGATCTCTTGCATTGCTATTGTACGTTAGGGGTGTGTGCTTCAGGTACAATGTGCACAGGAGAAATTGGTCTCCCATTAGACATCTCCTGTGTTGCTCCTAGGTGGTGATATTTGACTGATGGCTGCAGGCTTATCTGGTTCTTGTTCGGGTTCTCTGGTTCAGTCTGTGCTCTTACTCTGTAGCAACATGTTCCTGTCTGGGTTGAGTGTGTAGCCTGCAGAATTTGCTAGTAAAGGTGGCTGAGACTCCTCGTTAGAGATGTTAGGGTGCAATCTACTTTCATTTCTGCTCAGACACCTGTGGTATATGCTCAGAAGGAGCAATTTCATTTCCCCTGCTTCAATACAGAATGGGCTGGAAACACAGAATGTTTATCTAGGTCTTTTGAAGATGTCACTTGTTGTGAATGAGCACTGATGATAACCACAGAGGACTTCACTAAAAATTGTGTGCTGTGGATAATGCTTGTGTTTCTCCCCACCACACATAAGCTGCTTTTTCATTGTGAGCAATGGATTGGTTCCTACAGTCTGTGGTCATTTGCACTACCACCTGGAAGAGGAAGCATGGCGCCTCTTCAGATCCAGAAGTCTGCCCTTCATGAGTCTTTGGAAACATTCTTCAAATTGCCAGATGCAGAACCACAGAAGGACAGATCTTTGACACCAGGATGGGGAAAAACTGAGGATATTTATCTTTACCCCCTGATATTTTAGGAAGATGTGGAAATCAAGAGTGTGGTTCTCTTGTTCCAGGTTCATCTGGAAGGATTCTATTGCAGAGGACAGACATTTCTCAACCCTGCTATGTATCAGTGCAGTATTAGAGATGATGCAGGCTCTGAAGCTCATCAAAATCCATCCCAGAAAATACAGAATTCATGGGGATGATTTCCTTCTAGAGTTACTTCGTATGGATCCAATCAGCCAAGCCAATGTTCACACAAACCCAGGCCAAGGATTACACTTGCCTAAAGGTGCTGCAGAGATTTCTTGTTCCCAGAGAAAAGAAACACCATCCAAGCACAATCAGCCTGCTTCTGGAAGAGAAAGATACAGTTCTGCTTTATATTCAAATTATTTTAGTAACTACCTTGAACTCCTATTAAAAGAATTGTCCTGCTGTAGCAGTAGCTTCTGTGATTGTCAGACAAAAAGAGCCATAAACTTTTCCTACCAGGTCCTGGTTCCACAGTACCCACGACTGGCACAGGCAGGAGACATGAATACCATAAATTGTTATGCTGGGTGGAATGCTGAGCTGTCACTCGGGCATTGAAATGTGCTGCCCTGCTCCCAGTTCCTTGGCGAATGTCCCAGGGAAGCGGGTCAGCTGGGTAACAAGGGCCCATTAAAGCAGGCTTGCAAGCTGCCCTGCTAAGACAGATTGGTTTGGTACTTGAGGCATCGCAAAGCTTTGTGTGCAACAGGCAGGAGGCTTGGAGGGAGGCAGGGGGTTCACAGCGTCAGCAGATGGAGGCAAGTGTTAACATCCTACGGCACTGACAAACACCTGCCTGTCTCCTCCCGGGGCAGTCTGCCAGAGACAACACAGGACAGGCAGCCTCAGCAAGGCTCTGGGGAAGGGATGTACCAACCGCCCTCAGACAAGACCAAATTAACATTGCATAGGAACAGCTAGCGGTCCTGGCATCCAGAGATTATCACGTGCCAACAGACAAAACCATTGGAGCTGTTTGGGCGCTGGAGCTGTCATCCTGCACAGCTTTCCTTGGCGAAGGTCTTCTGGTTCACAAGCAGAGCTGGCTCAGAGTTTTCCAGCTCCATTAGTTTTTGTCTGTTTTATTGGGATTTGGGGCTGAACTGCAATGTGGTGGTGTCTGAGAATAGCTGCCTTTAGAAAATAAGTTTAAGAGTAGCAATATTATATTTGCTATTGGTACAGCAAAGCCTTAATGGTCTTGGTTGACTGCAAGGTCGAGTGAGCGTTTGTCTTTTTCTATTTTTTTCTTTTAACCTTCTTTTTCTTTTGAGAAAGTCCCTACTCAGAATAAAGCATCTTAAAACAAAATATTCAATCTCAAAGAATTCTCTCTCTACCTGAGCCTTTTTTTTTTTTTTTTATTTTGGGTTTGGTTGTACTTTGTTCAAGCTCAGCAAAGAGCAACTGGCAAAATGCAGGGATTTTTCAGAGTGGGGAGAGGTGTGTAAAGTTTTTATAAACCCAACTGTGGCAGCTCTCAGGAAACTCAGGCAGATTCATCTTCTCCTGCTCCCTCCTTTGCCAGGGGCTGAAATTCCCCTTTAGCCCATACCTGCACTGAACCAAGTGAAGAAGCGATTGGATGGTAGACTGGTGATTCTAGAGGAAGAGGGGGAAAACCCTGCCCTTCAAAGTGTCAATGGACTGAAAAGATTATTTGAAAAATACATTAGAAACGAACTGAATACATCTCTTACTATTCTATCATTTCTGGAGTGATTTTCAGTTAATAAAAAGTCCAATTGAAGGAAGCTTTTAAATGAAACATCACTTCAAATGAAAAATAATCAAAGCTTGTTTTTTCTCAAAGTGCCAGATTGACACAAACACTAAAAAGACTGAAATGTTTATGCTCTCATTTTTTCCAATTAACAGCTTGAATTTACAACATGTATTAGTATCAAACTAATTATATTCTCTTTAAACTGGAAAAAATAATTATATCTCCCTTTCTTCAAACTAACTGAGCCTTACCTCCTACTCGTTACAGTCTTATGCTCCTGCCAAAATTAAAACATAACACAAACTTAGTGTTAAAAAGTAATCAAAAGGAAGGAACAACCAATATATGCTGTTTGCTCTGATGGAATGAGACAGTTACTTTGCACATGAAAGACAGCATTATGAGTAAACCTGAAAATAACATTTTTTTTTTTTCTGAGACTTCAAACTTACTATTTTACCCAACGATGTCTCTCCCAGATTCTGCGCAGCAGACGTGACACCTGCTCCACATCGCTCCTGTGCTTGCACCCCATCAACAGACTCACTTCTTCACCCCCCTTAGGAGTGATGGGTGCTCTGTGGCAAAAGATGTTTGAGACAAGCTTTGGAAAGCAGCACCCTGCATCCCCCTTCTCCTTTCCTAAAATAAAAGCTTTTTTGATGGGGAAGCTAAAGATCACAGCAGTAAACTGGTGGGATCGAGGGGTGGCATGGGGAAGCCCTTTCAGGCTCATCCCAGCTGGCAAAATCTGTCCTAGATACAACAGCAAGCATCACCCAACTTATTTAGACTTCTAACTTCTGGACCTTTAAAATAAAGCAAGAAACCCCCACCCTTGGCTCCTCTGTTCCCATCTGTTTTCTAGAGATAACGGCAATGCTCTATTTTCCTGAGATGTTGTAAAGATAAATATAGCCTTCAAGTGCATGAGAGAGAGAGCTGTGAAGAGGAAGGCAGTAACGAGTTCTCCTTGTCCATGGGGGATAACGTGAGAAATAATGGGTTTCAGTTGTAAGAAGAAAGATTTAGGTTAGTTAGATATTAAGAAAAGTTTCCTAACAGAAAGGAAAATGAAACCCTGTGATGGGTTGCCCAGGAAGTGGAGTCTCCATCACTTCAGGTTTATAACAAGGTGTTAGACAAACAGCTGAAGTGGTTTTGGGGAGCGCTGAGCCTGCTGAGGGGAGATTCTCTTGGTGACCTCAGGAATACTTCAGGCTCTGCTTCCTCCTTTTTATACGAAAGACTGAGGCACTTGGTAACAGGCATCTGGTAAGTGCCTCCAACAATGTCTTGCTTTGAAACAGCTGGGGATGACATTTCACCCCACTCTTCCCCATGCCTTTTCCCACCCTTTCATCAAAAAACACTTAAAGGCTTCGAAATAAGTGGCAGCGCAAAGAAACTGCAGGTGCTCCCTCATCCCTACTGTGAAGGCTTTTTTTCAAGAGGAGGAAAGCAATAGAGAGGAACTGAGCAAAACTGGAGTCAGCACATGTGGGACCTCAGCAAGATGCAAAATGTGCTCACAGCCTGGGCAAGGAGCAGAGTGTATAATCTGTGTAGCTGTGCCCTATCGCCCTGAGTTCCTGCTTGCCTAGAGATCACTTTCTCAAAACTTTTGAAGTGTGAGCTCCTCTGAATCCCTGGGGATTTTGACATTAAATCCCTTCAGAAATAGCATGTGTCTGAGAAACAATATGGCCCAGAAACCAAGATCAGCACAGCCGTGGGCAGACAGAGCTCCCTGGTCTGACCTAATGCCGTCAGAAAGACCAAGGCACGGCAGGGAGGGAGCGAAATGCTGAGGGCCATTTGCTAGCTGGACCCTGATGGTGCTCTGGCAGTGCAGGGAGACCAGCAAGGATGCTGGGCTTTGAACCCTACGCCCTGATGGGACGAAAAGCAGGCAAGTAGCCCCAGAGGCTGCTCATCTAGGGCTTGCTCCCCAGCTTGCCCAGGAGCGGTGCCTACCTTGGCATTTACAAGGAGCTGAACAGAATGTTGCTTCAGTCTAAGCTTCACTAGTATTGAATCCCAACAGGAGAGGGTAGAGAACACGTTTTTCCTTCCACCTACAAATTTCTGGTAATGTTTTGGCTCCCCTGGTTCAGTCCAGGGCATGGGCTCAAGCAAAACTCAGAGAAGGAGGTGCATGTGTTCCTGTCAATTAGCCTTCTCCCCAGCTTTGCCTGAGTAATGGGTTAAAAAATCCAGAGCAGCAAGCTCTCTTGCTCCTAAAATGGAAACAGAGGAGAGGAAGGGTTAATCCACTGCAGAGGCTGCAGTGTGTAGGTACCTGTGCAAGGAGATCCAGCAATTTGCATTATTTATTAAAATTTACATGAAATTTGAGCCAGAGAAGGCAACACAGAGACAAAAGGATCTTACACAAGCTGCTCCACATGCCCACGGGCATTACAATGGGCACATCTGTATAATAACGCTCATCTCCGAGGGAGCAAGGTTTTCTGGAGAGCTCAGAGCTGGCCATCCAAATTCCAGCATCTGGCTGAAGGTGCTCATCCCCTAGAGGCTGCTTTTCTGTCATGTTTCCACTTCCAGAGGTTAATAGGAGCTGCTCTGCCTTGCCAAGGGGTCTGTGCTGTCACCCAGATGGTATTTGTCACCAGAAGATGCTGAGCTACTCTGGGTGCAAGCAAACAACACCTCTGGTGGCTCTGGAGCCGACCAGCTCTGAAGGAGTTAAATGTTCAATACCAAAATCCTGGGCTGCTGTATTTTATTTCTGTTTTCCTCCGGTGGAAAGCTCATCTCTGGAATCATTTATCGGTCATTGACAGAATATTTCTTTTCCTCCTTGACATGAAAACGTTTGGGAGGTGGGGATTAATCTCGCGTATAAGTCACAAGCTTGGCATGAAAGGTATCTCGCTAGCTTTGTGCTCAAAGTCCCTTTTCTCAGCATCTAGTCCTTGAGCTGGGAATCAGTGTGCAGGCAGGAGTGCCAGTTTTGAGCAAACACACAGGAAACCTCCCTGGTCTTGATCTTTCTCTCCCAATATGGCAAGAAAAGGCTGAGGCAGAGCCCCGATCTGGTGCCTTTGGAAACCCTGAAGGAAGAAGGACTGTTCCAGGAAATGAAAAACCTAGTATCGCAGAGTTATGGGGTTCTCATCTTGATGAATTTGCTCACTCATCATGGTATCAGGGTTCTGTCAGGTAAAGAAGTGCTCAGAGAATATAACCTTTGAAATGCTTACCAAAAAAGGGTAAGGGGCAATGGACAAAAGCTGGAACAGGGGAAGTTCCATTGGAATCTGAGGAGAAACTTCTTTAGGATGAGTGTGGCAGATTCTTGGAAGAGGCTGCCCAGGGAAGGTGTGGAGTCCCCTTCTCTGGAGACCTTCAAGCCCCATCTGGATGCAGTCATAGAATCATAGAATGGTTAGAGTTAGAAGGGACCAGAAAGATCCAACCCCCCTGCCCTGGGCAGGGGCACCTCCCACCACACCACGTTGCTCCAAGCCCCATCCAGCCTGGCCTTGAACCCCTCCAGGGATGGGGCAGCCACAGCTTCTCTGGACAACCTGGGCCAGTGCCTCACCACCCTCATAGCAAAGAATTTCTTCCTAAAATCTGATCTAAGTCTCCCCCCTGACAATTTAAAACCATTCCCCCTTGTCCTGTCCCTCCACTCCCTGACCAAGAGTCCCTCTCCAGCTCTCCTGGAGCTCCCTTCACATCCTGGAAGGCTGCTGCAAGGTCTCCCCGCAGCCTTCTCTTCTCCAGGCTGGACAGCCCCAGCTCTCTCAGCCTGTCTTCATAGCAGAGGTGCTCCATCCCTCCGAGCATCATGAATCTGAGGTTTGAAGGACATGGGGAACGCTCTTATGCCATGCTTGCTGCCTGTCCCACAGCGTGGGAGTCCCCCCACACTCCCAGAGTAAAATACCAGCTCTTTTCTTTGGCAGCCTTTCATTCTCTGTCTTGGGGTGGGTGGTTTATGCTAGTGATTTTGGCTAATAACTCTCAGGACAAGTAACCTTTGGACCTGCCAGAGCATGAAAAGGGCAGAAAGAAAGGAGAGAGTTCTGTCCTTTTTGAGAAAGGGGAGGAGGAATAGGGGGTGTTTGCTCCTTTCTGAGGAGCAGGTTTCTCTAGCAGGGCCCTGATTGTGCCCCCTTGATGGCAGAAAAGGGGTACCCGCTCAGGAGGTCCAGCTCCTTGTCCCGTGGTTGTGGCAGGATGGGGAAGGCTGGGCCAAGCTGGGGATTCCAGCCCAGGGGATGATGACCCCGTGGGTGCCAGTTCCAGCACCTCCGCAGGAAGGCAATTTGCCTGTTACAGACACATTCTCCCAGACAACCTCGTTGCCTCCAAGACTGTTAACGACAGATCTGTGCAGAGAATGTAAGACCCTTTCATTCCCAAGGGAAGCAAAAGCAAAGACTTTAATTATCAGCCAAGTCCAACAAAGCAAATACATCTAGGTTAATGAGCATCCCACTGGCACACACCTTATCTGAGTAGCTAGATATTTTTGCCGTAATTGAAAAGAAATGCTATTCACTAGGCAAAAGCTCTTTTTAGCAATCCTAGAGACTTTCTTTATGCAATTAATCTGCTAATGAGACCTCTTAGTCCTTCCTACTTTTCTTTTGACGTTTTTGAGGCACACCTGGGCTCCCAGGGTAAATTAGACTTGAAAAGGGGCAAGCTCCATTCCTTTGAGGCACTTGATGGAGACTGGGGAGGACTCAGTGTTGGCAGGGAGGGCAGGGAGGGTGCTGGCAGAACCAAGTCCCTCCTGGGGCTCAGAGTTTCAGCTGCAGGCTCTGATAGCTCTGCTCTTTCTTTTTCTTTTTTTTTTTTTTTTTTTTTTTTTAGCGCTAGCTCTGTCTATTTAACATTATCATTGCAGGTATGTGTTAACTATTCCTTCTGAGCTTCCTTCCCACCTAAACTTCTAGGCAGTGCCTATTTCTATTGAATGGCTACAACAGTAAAGGAGATGGATACTGAAGTAGGGACCTCTGCTGTCTAATCTTGTAAGTACTGGGAGTCACAGAGCATTCTGGCCTTTCTAGAACGAAAGGAAAAAAAAAAGAAAAAAAGAAAAAAAATAGAATAATAATTTCCTCCAGCCTAAAAAGCAGAGCCAAGGATTTACAGCTCAGCTAAAGGCATGCATTTTCTATTCCTCCTACAACAAGTCTCCTACTTCTTCCAGAGTTCCATCCTGGGTGGTGGTTTTGGGGTTCGGTAGAAATGTTCCAGCACAATTGCCTTTTTCTGAAAAGAGCTGTGGCTCGTGTGGATGTGACCAGGCTTGCAAGTGTTTAAACTCTTTAGGGAAATGGCATGTCATACTTGGCTGGTTTACAGCTGTAAACATCACAAAGACAAAGGCATTGTAGTACTGTACTCAGATTGTACCTGCTCCTACTAATATTTAAGAGCAGATTGACTGCAGGAAAAATAAAAGCAGAACTCACTGGTTTCCTTTTCCTTCTCACCTCGACTGGCAGTGAAAAGCTTTGCTATCTACCATACCCGCTACTTTTAGTCCAACACTAAGTGCTGCAACAAAAGTGACAGAAAGACAAAATAGCCTTTATGAGGCACCATCGGGAATGATTGCAGATCTAATTATAGATTCCCCTGATATTTGCATTCAAATGATGGGAAGCCCTATTGAAGGACATAGGGGTACTAAATATGGACCACAGCAGCCTCCTGCCCAACATCTTGGAGCAGAAGTAGAGAAGGCAAGAAAAAGATGGGAATTGATTAACTGTTACCAGCCTTCTGCTGGGGAAGGAGATGGGAAGCAGGGGCTGTGAGGCTGTGCCATGAGTAGTGACACAGCCAAGAGGAGAGCCCAGCTGGGAGGCTTACATGGATTGCTGTGCCTAATCACTTGATGCCATATTCAGTCCAATGCCCCCAGCGCATCAAGAGAGGGAATTTATTAAATTTAAAGACAATGGAAATCATATTGTTGTTAGCAGTTAAGATACATAGTTTTTATTATTCCTTCTTTTCCTATTCAGAGCATTTGCCATTCCTCTTCTCTAAAGAGAGTCTAGAATCAGGAACTGTCTCAGGACGAGATAAAGGCTAAAACAGTAATGAGCAACCCTACACCAGTAGACACTTTTTTACCTTTGCAGCTCCTCTGGATGACCTTGGAGCTTTGCCTGTTTGGAAGCATGATAGGGTCCTGAAAATCCCACTGCAATATTTCTAGGGCTGGATCATCCTGTTCCTGGCATTTTGCTCAACTTGTAGAAACTGAAAATCTCTCCATTTTGCACGGTAGCTGCATCCAACTGATTAGAGAGCCCAGGTAAAGATAGCGTTTCCATATGCAAATGAACATGCACATATGCTAATAACTGCCATTTAGGAAGTAGAGGAATAGCTGCATCGAGCAGCTGTTGAGCTCCGTGCTGCTGTCAGTAATTGCCATTTCTTTGGTCACTAGGAAAACCTGTCCTGCAAGGGAAATCTTTGATTTATCACGGTCAGAACTTGCAGCCCATGAGGCCACCTTGTCATCTTGATAAGAGAAATAATAAATCTGAGAAAAGCTTAAACGGGAGTGTGGTGAAACTTGGAAGAGCATCGCAAACAGCAAGGAGCAAGAATCTTGGACAGTTTAAATAGAGTAGTTTTGTTTGTCTTTAGCATTGAATTTTGACATGAGTACAAAATTTGCAATAAGAGGTGGCATTCCAAGAAGAAAAACAAAACAAGACCTTTTCAGGAGCACCCACCCCTCCTCTGTGCTTTCTCACCCTCTCTGAAAACACAAGGAGACCTTTGCAGAGGGTGACACAGCTCAGGGATTTGTGAAACCAGGGAACCACACTTGGCACCAACCCCAGAAAGGTGACAGCAGAGGCAGAGAAGGGCAGATGAGGGACAGAGGAGCAAGACATAGCTGCTAAAGGAACCCCTCTGCTGCAAATCAGCAGATAATCAGCACATTTAATCATCCGTGATGGACTCCTATCTCCTTAGCACTTCAGAGCCAGCAAATCTCTGCACTCCTATTGATTTTTTCTGGATCCTTAGTGGATGGTGCTCACTGCAGATAAGGGCTTTCCCCCTTGGGCTACACACTGAACCAGGCAGGGCTGTCTTGGCTGCAACAGAAGCAAATCCTTCTCAGAGCTTGTTGCAAAAAGGAAGCATGTGCAAAAGCCTCCTTATCTGGGGAGTTTGTGCATGCCAAGCAATGCAGCAGAAAAGACCAATCCTGGTCCTGAGCATGGTGTTGCAGGGATTTGGGGTATGGATCTGAGAGGGCTGGAGTTGGCTAGGATTGGGATTGGGTTTGCAGGTGCCATCATTACGCCTTGGATGTCATCATTCACTCAGAATCACAGACTGGCAGGGATTGGAAGGGACCTCTGGAGATCACGTAGTCCAAACCCCTGCCAAAGCAGGTCAACCCAGAGCAGGTTGGATAGGAATGCACACAAGTGGAATTTGAACATCTCCATGCTAAATAAAAAGTTACCCTGGTTCAACTGTTTATAGAGCTGGATAAAATTTCTTTGCTTCAGTTTAAAAGAAATACTCTCTTGTGCACCAGACACTGCCCTCATGATGAAAAAAACCCTTACTTTTGATGACTTGACATTTATTTAAATGGAAAAATCACGTCAAAAGAATTGTACTGCATTTTACTTGCCCTCAGTGAGTTTTTGTCACTCCTTGTGAGTTTGTTTTACACTTGGCAGGAGAAGGAGACTGAGGCATCAGGAGTGCTGGCCATCAACCTTCCCCTCCCTCAGCTTTGCCTTGTTGGGGCAGGAAGATGGTTGACAGGAGTAAGCAGATAAACCACAGTGAAATGTGCAGACAAAACCCCTCTGCTCCCAGTCAGAGCCACCTCCACAGGCAGCACTCAGCCCCAGAGCTGGTCACACCTCCATGCTTTGGGGTCCCTCTGCTCAGGTATTATTTCATAGAATCACAGAATGGTTTGGGTTGGAAGGGACCTTAAAGATCATCCAGTTCCAACCTCCCTGCCCTGGGCAGGGACACCTCCCACCACACCAGGTTGCTCCAAGCCCCAGCCAGCCTGGCCTTGAACCCCTCCAGGGATGGGGCAGCCACAGCTTCTCTGGGCAACTTCTTCCAGTGCCTCACCACCCTCACAGCAAAGAAGTTCTTCCTAAGACCCTCCCTGATCAAGAGTCTCTCCCCATCTCTCCTGTATCCCCCTTTAGGTACTGGGAGGTCACTATAAGGTCTCCCTAGAGCCTTCTCTTCTCTAGGCTGATCAACCCTGGACTAATTCAAGCAGTTCATGAACCAGACTAGTTTTTAGTAGGTTAATAGCCAAAGAAGTAGGTTTTCTGCCTTTATTCCTCTCAATAATCAGCCTTGAGTAACCTCACCCAGAGCTGAGCGCTATGATGGGAAGGCTCAGTGCTGTGTTAACAGGCTGAGGGAGGATTTTCCATCCTAAACACAGTGCCCTGGGGCGGGGTTTGAAGTGAAGAGGTTTAGAAAAGCAGGCAAGAGCAGAGGGGTTGCCCTCAGATGCCCAGCACATGCCTTCCATCCCAGAAGCAGCTGGGTGCTGTGTGGGAATGTCTTCATGTGGGATGGTTTTGCTGGGAAATAGACTCCATCCCTGGAATTTTCGGAGAGAGAAGAAGCAGTCCTCTCTCTGCCCTTCAGCAAAGTGTGAGGGAGCAATCTAGAAAAATTGTGTGATTAGTAGAAATTGCCTTCGCTTTAATCTTTCATGAGAAATTACAGGAATGCCTTGGGGAGGTGCATATTAATGACATACTAAAGCGACATACAACGGGCCATGCAACAGGTACTACGCTTTGGCCCCACTCCCTGGGTTCCCTTGGGATTCAGCTCATGAGAACTTATTTACAACAGTGTCTTGTCCTGTTATGCAAATAGCCTTTTTCTCCCCTATTTGGGCATATGCAATGTTCCCGTTGAACAAGGGCTTGGCAGAAAGGCTGCCCTAGACTGATGATGTCAGGTGAAAGCTCCATGCTATTAAAATGGAAAGAAAACCTCAGTCCTGTTGTTTTGTTCACAGACCTGATACGCTTTTCTATCATATGATTGAAAGCACAAATTATGTTTAATCCTACCACCAGAATTACTCATATCTCTATGCTCTGAGCATGCCTGGAAGAGTAAACTTGCAGTCATCCTTTTGAATTCCGCTTTTTTGGATTAGTGACTTGTTTGTGGATTCTCTGCTGAAGCAGTTATGTGTATTTGCTAAATAATCTGGACCAACTTCAGCTTTGGCAGTGAGTTATCGGCTTGACAGCTGCCTGTGCCAGGGAGAAGGGCTGGAAATGTACACTTGAGATTACATGGTTGCCAGCTCTAGCGATTTTTATTGTGAATCTTGCAAAACTTAATGTTTTCCTTAAAGCTTCAGCACTTCTGATGAAATGGGAATGTGGGCACCCATGTCATTACAAAGCATGAGCTCTGAGCTGCCAAGGAAAGGTTGCCAGTGCGAGTGAAAAGGCTGGAAGGACAAGCAGTAAATGAAAGGTGCGTGTGTTCTTTCATTTCACTCTCCTTACTTTCAAGCAAAATCTCATTATGTGGGGGATAACTGGCAAGCTCGGTTAGAGCAGGGTTTCTGGAGGGGCAGAGAGCTTGGTACCTACCCGGATAAATGCAGATAGACCCCCTCCTGTGTCCAGCTCTGGAGTCCTCAACAGAGAAAAAACATGGACCTTTGGGATGGGTCCAGCAGAGAGCCACCAAAATGCTCAGAGAGATGGAGTACCTCTCCTGTGAAGACAGGCAGAGGGAGCTGGGGCTGTTCAGCCTGGAGAAGAGAAAGCTCTGGGGAGACCTTGGAGCAGCCTTCCAGGATGTGAAGGGAGCTCCAGGAGAGCTGGAGAGGGTGGGCAGGAGAGAGGGATAGGGCAAACATGTTGCTTGCCCACTGACCCCTGCAGTGTGCCAAACCCTCACTTGGGAACTCTCACCCTCTGCTACCTGCAAGCAGCTCCCTGAGTCTCTGCAGTGCTGAGATCAGATCGCCAAGCTAAATCCTCGTCACAAGGTTTCTGCCTCCAGATGTCCTAACCTTTAAACGATGCAAACCCTGATGTTCATCCCTGGAGATTTTGTTGTCTCGGGCTTCCCTTTTCACTCTGTCCCAGAAGTTAGGAGAGCCAGGCAGAGCTAATATTTGGCAAAATATATGGCAAACACCTGCAAAATCCATTACCCCCAACCTCTGCTGAGCACTGCAGCCCTCTCTAAATCATCTACAGTGCTATTTAGAGAAGCTGTGAGGGCTGCATGAGACAATGGGAAGATCATAGAATCACAGAATAGTTAGAACTGGAAGGGACCTTCAAGATCATCCAGTTCCAACCCCTCCCTGCCCTGAGCAGGGACACCTCCCACCACACCACGTTGCTCCAAGCCCCACCCCAGCCTGGCCTTGAACCCCTCCAGGGATGGGGCAGCCACAGCTTCTCTGGGCAACCTGTTCCAGTGCCTCACCACCCTCACAGCAAAGATGTTCTTCCTAAAATCTCATCTCAGTCTCCCCTCTGCCAATTTAAAACCATTTCCCCTTGTCCTGTCCCTCCACTCCCTGACCAAGAGTCCCTCTCCAGCTCTCCTGGAGCTCCCTTCACATCCTGGAAGGCTGCTGCAAGGTCTCCCCACAGCCTGCTCTTCTTCAGGCTGAACAGTCCCAGCTCTCTCAGCCTGTCCTCAGAAAAGAGGTGCTCCATCCATCTGAGCATCTTGGTGGCCCTCTGCTGGACCTGTTCCAACAGATCCATATCGTTTCTTGGTTGAGGACTCCAGAGCTGGACACAGGACTCCAGGTGGGGTCTCACGAGGGCAGAGCAGAGGGGGAGAAGAATTACCTTCCACAACCTGCTGGTCACGCTTCTTTGATGCAGCCCAGGATGGGGCTGGATTTCCAGGACAATGGAAGCATGGAGCTGGTCTCTCTTCAGTGGTTCCCAGTGACAGGACAAGGAGCAACACGCGCAAGCTGGGACACGGGAAGTTCCATTTGAATAGGAGGATAAACTTCTTTGGGGCGAGGGTGGCAGAGCCCTGGAAGAGGCTGCCCAGGGAGGGTGTGGAGTCCCCTTCTCTGGAGACCTTCAAGCCCTGCCTGGATGCAGTCCTGAGGGCTGTGCTCTGGACAATCCTGCTTTAGCAAGGGAGTTGGATGGGATGATCTCTGGAGGTCCCTTCCGACTCTAACAATTCCCTGATTCCATCATAAGTAACAATTTGTCCTTTAATGCAGGCTAGGAATCACAGTACGCCTTCTGAACATGCCCTGTATGTCAGCAATGCAAGGGTCTCCGGCGCTGCACTTGCCTAAGCTGCTTGCCCTTCTGAGAGAGCTTTAGCAAGCAGGGAAAAAGTATAAGCACTGTGTTTTTGATGTGTCACATCCATCACTGGTTCAATCAGCAGAGATTGTGTAGATGCTGACAAGATGTTTTGTCTGTGAAACTGTTTAGACTGATTTAAAGCGCTGGGACTTGTGCTTCCAGGATGCACAACTGCCTGGAAACGGTTGTTATGGCAAACAGGGGCAGGCAGCGGTGCCTGTCAGAAGGAATGAGTGTCGAGAAGCCAGTGGGCTTGAGAAGGGTGGGGGAAGTTCCTTCTCGATGCCAAACTCGGTGGGGTCAGTGGCCCAGTGGCCTGGGGGAGGCAGGGATGCTGCCTGTCTGGTCTGCATCCAATGCCAGAGCACCAGGCATGGACATACAGGAATTTTCTGGCAGGATTTCATGCAAAAGAGGTGCAAAGATGCACTTGGGCCAGACCCCAAAGTCCTTCAGGCTTTGCCTGGAGACTGGGCTATACGGTGAATGATGCTGAGCTGCCCTGTGGGTGTGGGAATGGTCAGGATACAGGATCTTCAGCCCATGGCTTCAGCAAGTGCTGGAGGACTCTGGAAGTAACTCCTGGTTGTTTTTTTTTTTTCCTGGGAACTGGGGGGGCAATTTGTGGTCCAGGTTTCCAGTGTTTGTGCCCTGTGATGGCTTTTTGAATTCAGCTGCTGCTTTAGCCTGTAGCTTGGCAACTGCCACGTTGGAGCGAGGGAGAGCACTTGGTCTGGTGGGTCAATGAGCAAACAGCCCATCCAAAGGGGAGAACTGGTCAGGAGGAAATGAGCTATTGGAGTCTCTTCCACTGAAAGAATCAGCACATATTTTTAAAAGCAGCTGGGTTTCCATAGAAACTCCAGGAAAGGGTCCTGTAGTCACATGAGGGAAGGGTGTTTTTTGAATTCAGTACAAACAGCTGCCAAGAAGTTAAATGCTGAAGGCGATGCAAAACCCCCGTTCCACAGCTAAACTGGGAGAAGAAGCTACTTTACTCTTACTAACTTTTTTCCAGCTGCATTCTGACATTTTAAGACCCTTTCCATTGCCCAGTGCTCTTCCCAACAGTAAATAACCACCAAATGCTCTGCCGTACCTGATGAAACAGAGCCCATCTGCACAAGATACTCCAGCATGAAGCCCAGGTTGGGTTAGAAGGTGCTTCATCTCCAGACCATCTGCATATTTTCGCACCATTTTATTCCATTGTAACTGTGGCGAGTGAGCTGAGCTGCAAGAGGACTGGAAAGTAGGGACTGGAAGGGTGAGAGCAGACCACAAGGGAGCATTGACAGTGGAAGGGTTGAGTAGAGCTCAAGGGTTTTCCTCCAAGCAACATGTTCCAGCCAATGATGTGCCTGGTGTGGTGTCCATGTGCTATTTTGTGGGCAGAAGCAAGCTCAGTTTACGTAGTGACTTGATGCCAGCCTCTTGGGTCCAGACTGGGTGGTGGGTTAGAGCCAAGAAACCTCCTATAGCTGCTGGTTTCCAGGTTTATTAGGTCCCAAAGATCTGCCCCATCCTCATGCAGAACCACTCCTCACTTGCCCCTGAGCACACAAGGGCTGTCTGTGCAGGTTCAGGTCTCTGTCTAGATCAGTTATCAATGACACCTGTTAGTCTTCCCCGTTGTGCTTTGACCCCTTCATTCCCGTACACATCTTCCTTTTTCCATGTGCTGTCACCTGTAGTTATCTGGACCCTTCCTAGTTTTGCTAGGTCACCAGCAAGGGCAACACCCAAAGACTTTCAAGCCATAGGCTTTTTGGAATAAATCACAAGGTGTAGGTGGGAATAGACTCATCCACTGGTCTGTCACTGCCCAGTCCCCCAAATCTCAGACAGATTTGCTGGAGCCATCACTGAACTGTTGCTCAGGTCCACCCAGGAACCTCTGAGCCCATCCAGTCCCCTCCTGAGATAGCTCTAGAACCTTCAAATCCGCTGTTAATGAGTGCTGCAGCTTGATTATATACTGGATGAAAGGGTTACTGCTGTCTTAGAAAGCTCTCTGGGGGCATTCCCTGTCCCCTCTGATGTTGCATTTGGGGAGCAGGTGCCACGGTCATATCTAGTTTATGAGTTTTATCATGTTCCAACTTTACTTATTAGAGTTTTTTTTCCTGAAGCTCACCCCCACACTTTCCTGCCCTGGTAGCCAGCCCCAGGCCTCAATGAGCAGGATCACAACGTTTCCAGGGCTCATTGACCCTTTGTGAGAGAGCACGCTCTCCTTTCATCTCCAGCTCTAAGCATTTTAAACCATGATTACCAGAAGAATTTGATGCACAGCACATCCAGAAACGGGAATCAAAGCATTTGCTCAGCCAGGCTGAGGGGCAGTAATTACAGAAAGGGAAGCTCAGTGTTTGCCACCAACCTCAGCTGTGTGGAGGAGAGCTGACCTCCAAAACCACCTGGGGAGTTTCATTAGGAGAGAAGGAGGAAGATGAGGATGGTGCAGAGAGGGGAGGTGTCTTAAACTTTGGCTGCTGAGCAAGGTAGATCCAGATGGTATTTACAGACAATTGCTTTTACGTCTTCGCCCGTTGGTGCTGTACCCTCCAGGCACCATTTGTTCAAGCTGGCTCTGGCAACTAGGATTGGAAGAAGTTTGAGCAATCCTGTGATTCCAAGGCTAAAAATCATGACACCCAACCTAAGTATAGGAGGTACAAAAATGCTCTGGAAGCATACTTCCCCTGCCTTTTATGACGTAAACAAGAATAAAAGAACATGCTTCACAAAATCTTCACAGAATCTTCATGGTTGGAAGGGACCTTGGAGATCATCAGGTCCAACCATACACACAAAAAACCTCAACCAACCAACAAACAAAAAAAACCCCCAGGATCACCCAGCCCAATAAGCTCAGCCACTAGAGCATGCCCTGAAGTGCCACTTCTACACGTTTCTGAAATACCTCCAGGGATGTTGACTCCATCACCTCCCTGGGCAGGCCCTTCCAGCGCCCGACGACCTTCTCAGGGAAGTCATTCTCCCTAATATCTAATCTGAACCTCTCCTTCTGCAACTTCAGACCATTTCCTCTGGTCCTGTTGTTATTCCCTTCAGAGTGGAGGCCAACACCCACCTCCCTGCACCCTCCTTTCAAGGAGCTTTAGAGGGCAGTGAGGTCTCCCCTCAGCCTCCTCCTCACTAAAATATTCTAGTTCTGGTAAACCTGAAGCTACAAACTACAGTTGTCTGTAGTCCTTTCCCCCTTATATCCAAATTGAGAAGCTTTTTAAGAACACATGGATTACACAAACGTATTTTTCCAGATAGCAAAAGTTTTGCTCTTAGTAGAAGTGGTAGAAATATTTGGCTCTCCGTGGCCAGAGCAATAACCTGAGGATTGCCAGGAGCCATTACCTCTTGGTGTTTCTCCTGTGCGTAAGAAATGAGGTTGCCATGGAGTATCCTTTTGCTTTTATAAGTCTTTGCACCTTCATTAGCTCCATAGAGCTCAAAAATAACAAACCACTATCCCAGGTGTTTCAAAACCTTTCATATCCATTAGCTAATCTACACTTTTAAGACCCCATAGAGCTGCTGAATGTGACTAAACCTCCTTTATGGGTCTGTAAATGTGAGCTGCAGCCTTGGGACACAGGAGCTTCTGCTCTGCCTTGGTCAGACCATAAGAACATGGGGACTTTCTTAAAATTGAAAGGAGACACTTAAAATACCCCCAGATGTGCATACTACTGTGTTTCCAGCTCTCTGAAGAACAGAGATGTACCAGGATGAGAGATGAGGGATTGGATCAGCAGCATTTGTCAAGGTTAGATAATTCCCAACTTCTTAGAAATGCTTCAGCTGAAGCTCAGAAATAGTAAATAACTGGCCTGTAGACAAACAGAGCTGGTGACAGCATGGAAAACACATATTTCTTCTAGAATCAGATGATCTCATGCTTCTGCTGTTTGTGGGCCATAGCTAATAGTGCTTCTTTCCAATCAGGCCAGACAATCCTTCCAGGCTCAAGTGGAAAATGTCATCAGCCCTAAAATCAGCAACACCATTATCACTTTAAATTTGTTACGAGGCCAATCCATTTCTGCTGTCACTCTTTTGCATCATGAAGGCCATAGCAGGGCAGGGATAGATAATGAACTGCACTGTACTTGACCCTAATAATTCAGTTTTCTGCCTTAGTGAAGCACAAAAGTCATATTTTGAAAAACTCATTATAGGCAAGCTGCCTTCAGCTTGGGAGGCCAGGACAAGAGACATAGAGGGAAACTGCCCTGAAAATGTAAAACCCATTGGTCCTGCATGACAGATTCTAGAACATAAATGGTTTGCACCCAGACTCCTTGCTGCACAAAGAAATTATTTTTCTTAAATTTTTGCTAGAAAAATCAAATACTTTTCCCATTCACAGGAGACAAGAAAACATGAAAAGCAACATTCTTTGTGAAATTAAATTTCTCTTCATCCACAATAAACCTTTTTTGCCTACATCACCATGAAGCTTTCACTTCTAACTTGAAATGAAGAGGAAGCTGGAAGGATTTGGTTCACACACAATTAGTTTTAAAGCTTGTTTCTCTCTTTCTGAAAGTTTTTATTCCAGAGATGCCCTGCACTCTGGCCAAGGAGCACCTTGACCTGGGTTTGAAATGATTTTTCATTTCTAAAATGCTTCACAGAAGAGTCCTCTTAAGTCTGAAATTAAGTATTTAGATTTAAACGGAATGTTGCAGATATTCCATATCAGCAGTTTCTGAATCCCCACTTTGTTTTCACTAGAACCGCTTCATGGATGAAAGGAATTTTGATTTCTGCACTTGACCACTTTCTGACCAAGCATTTCATTAAACTCCCGAACAGGTCCCATAATTGTAGAGCAGCTTTACATGGAAGGTACATTTGCACTACAGCTCATTGCAGATTTAACACTGGCAATGGTGAATAAAATCCTTTAAACACTTGTTAACTCTGGGAGAAGAAATGAGTTAAGCTCATTTGTCTCTTTCCCGAGATGAATTTTTCATTTTCTCTTTCAAGCTCACTGATGTTTGTGAAATGATTTTCTGGCATATGTTCAGTCAATAAAAGTTGCTGCTGGATTTCAAATCACCACAAAGTAATGTCTGGCATTACACATGCAGAGGGGTACGTGTGTGTATTGGGTTATAAAAAAAAATCCTTGATTTTTATCTCATTTGGGTACACTTCAGGTATTGGCTTTTTGTGTCTATCATCTTCAGAGCTGTCAGAGTGGTCGGGAACTGTGGCTGATGAATTCCACTTGTCTGCATCTCTGGAAAGCACAACAGAGAGCACCTTAAAGTTGTAATGAAATCATCATTGTCCTGATTAAAAAAATAAAAACAAAAATCACCTCGATTTAAACTCACAGTCCCTAATTTATGTAAAACTTACATTTCACAAGGTTTGAAATCACAGCCTGAGGAACCATGTCCTGGAAAATGTTTGGGTTGACTGCATTCACAACACTTTTGAAGATTTCAAAGTTTAGTTGTCACTTTGTAAAAATGGAAAAAAACATTATCTACTGTGATATCTCAAGCATCCTTTTGAATGAGGAAGGCATTTCCTTCCTCTCTCTGTATCTCCATCAGATACCACACAGCCTGAGATGATTACTCTTTTTATTTTTTTCAGCAGATCTTGGGCTTTTCCTGCAAAATGAGTAAAGCAGTTATTTGACAGAGAAATGAGGCTTTATATTGGCTCATCTGTCAAACAGCAGGATGAATTAAAATGAAAGATGGTCCTTTAAACAGCCCAGTGCTGAGAAAAAGTAGAATTTGCCTCCGTGGACTTTGAAGAGGGAAAGGAGGAGGCAAGGGGGAAAATCTCCAAAGGACCAGCCAAACACTGTAAGAATTAATAAGTATGGATCATTTTTATTGGCCTGACCCAAAGTACCACGGAAGTCATTGCGAGTCTCATCACTGATTTCCGAGTATGTCAAGAAGAGGCATAAATTGACTTTGCAAAGTCAATGGGGATGTATCGACTTGTACTGCTAAATACCTGGCCCTACCTTTACTGCTTCAGGAGTGTGAGGCTGAGAAGTGAGGAGTTTTTAATTAGGAAGTAAGGCAGTTTGGAACTCTATACTTCTACCTCCCTCCTAATTAATCCCAGGACTAATTTTAAAGCTTGTTTCTCTCTTTCTGAAATTTTTTATTCCAGAGATGCCCTACGCTGCGGCCAAGGAGACCTGTACTACAGAAGTCTGCAAGAGGCCGTTTGGACAAAGAGCTGAAATTTTGGTTTTAAAAAAATCTCCAAATAACTAAATAAAATTTGCTTCCGATCATCAGCCTGCAAAGTGATGTTTCAGTGTGTATATGGAGAGCGTTCAGGTGTTGGGGGACATATCTCTAATTAGAATAAGTAAAGCTTGCCATCTGGAGAGAAAATCTGCTTCCTTCTCGATATGTCTGGGGTCGCAGGCGGTTCCACATATGCTATCAACAAAGAATTCTCTTCCTCAGTTACCACCTGCTTGGTAATCTGTGTTTATCAATGAATAAATGTGTAATTTGAGTCACAGGTAGCATTCTGATATGGCTTAGGTGAGGGGCTTGCTATTGATGCAGGGGAAGAATCATGGTCATTGAAAATAGTCCCCCATGATGCGTTCCAGGCAATATCCTATGGCAACCCATCCCTGGCTGGCTCTCATGATTTTATTGCCTTGTGATGGTAAGTGATACACCAGCTGAAGATGTGACTTTGGTCATCAGGAGTTTTCACTGGGGGAAAACCAAACCTTTTTAAATGTCAGAGTAGAAACATAGAATCACAGAATGGTTAGAGTTGGAAGGGACCTTCAAGATCATCCAGTTCCAACCCCCCTGCCATGGGCACAGACACCTCCCACCAGACCACGTTGCTCCAAGCCCCAGCCAGCCTGGCCTTGAACCCCTCCAGGGATGGGGCAGCCACAGCTTCTCTGGGCAACCTCTTCCAGTGCCTCACCAGCCTCACAACAAACCAGTTCTTCCTAGGATCTCATCTAAATTGCCCCTCTGCCAATTGAAAATTGTTCCCCCTTGTCCTGTCCCTCCACTCCCTGACCAAGAGTCCCTTTCCAGCTCTCCTGAAGCTCCCTTCAGATATTGGAAGGCTGCTAAGGTAGGAGCTTTCACAGTCTGGTCTTGCAAGTCTGATACAAGCTATAATGTGATCTCCATCTCCTTGCCAAGCTTCAGGATTTGGCGTCATCCCCTGCCATCAATATGCAACTAATGACTCAAGCCATTAAATTATCCCTGGTGTCTTTTCCTGCTGAGTAGGAGGAAAATGCTTGTAATGGCTATTTTGGGGGTGTGCGTCTGTTTGTCTGAAAGAACTTTGCGCTTAAAGACATTAGTGTTTCCAATTAAATTACACTTGAAATTTTCTGGGTGGGTGATTTCCTTCCCTGGAATTGTGTCCTTGTGCTGGAGGTGAGGTGGTTCCCTGGTTGCTGTCCTTCTGATCTTATTGCCATGCACCAACCCTTGCTTGCTGGGACACAGCATGACTTTGCTCTTTATGTCTCCAGTGATCCTCTTCTTGAAGATCACCATATTCACATCTGCAATATGGGTATGTTTCCATCAGAGCTGACATCTCAGAATTACTTGACAAAGACCCATACATACCCAGAAATTGGCAAAGACTTTCAGTTGCCATTTAACAAAGCAATATATTGACAGGGCAACAAAAATTCCCCTGTTTTTGTCAGCTGAGTTGTCCAAGAGCTTACCTTGACTTAGGATTGGATTCTTCTTTCTTCTATACAAGAGATCCTTACCTTGGGAAGTGGAGGATACTGAGACTCTTTCCCTGCTTTCCTCAATGAATCACCTTACAGACAGGAAGCTTCATCTTGGTGAGGCTGAGAAAAGGTCTCTGGCATTGAGTTTTTTGATGTTTCAGAACACATAGCGTGTGCATAAACCTGCGTGAACAGGTACAGGTGTGAGTAGATGTGTGTCCATAAATGTTCGTACATTCACAGCTGCATTAATACAGACAGGAGATGAAGTTCTTCCATCGCCGTTTACCTGGACAAAGTGCTCCTGGGATTTGTTAAGGATCTTTAAGGAGGATATCTGACCTTGCGGCTCTATGTCAGTGCTACTGCTGCTCATCCCTTTCACCTCTCCCATCTGTCTCAAAGAGCTTATTTACGCATTTTTTTCAGAACTCCGGACTTGAGCTCACCCTGGGATGTGTTGGGTCTCTGCAGGGACAGGGAGTTGGCCACAAGCATCAGTCAGGCTCTGTAAAAGTTTTAAAACATTTCTTTAAACTCAGTGCAACAAGCTAGAGTTCAAAACTGATAATACACTTCTCAATTCATAAACTGAATTAACTCTTTTCTGATACTGCTTCTGGAAAGAATAACTTGCCATATCTGCTTTATGGAGCAATTGGTTATCATTCACGTACTGTCTGCAAAAGATAAGGAAATGCTGCTTTAAAGGCTCTGGGTTTTGAAAATCATTTCAGGAGTACATTTCTACCCTGATCTGAAGAGAATCCCACCTTTTTATCTCTACCTCTAAATATCACTCTGCATCTGGTCGAAATTTACTTATTTGTTTGTTTGTTTATTATTTATGGGTGTCTTCATTTGAAAATAAGCAGTGAATCTCTTAAGTGTCTGATCTCTGTTCAGTCGGTGTTTAGAGATCAAGGTGGATATTGTAAGGAAGAAAATTTCTCAGTTGCTTCCCTTGCGGCTTCAGGAACGGCGTTTGTTTTAATGTTGGGACTCCTTTGAAAGCTTCACCGGGAGACTCGTTTTCTCCCTGAGACTGCCTCTAATGTGTTTTTTAAGAAGCACCCAAATAACTAAAGAATAATCCAGATCTCACTGAAGCATTCAAAATGGGCTCTTTTAGAAAAGGAGACAAGGATTTATGGCTGGTGAGTACTTGTTGCAATGAGCGTGGAGAACTGTGGCTCTAATAACAGCAAGATTTATGGCTTCCAATCCATCAGAGCCCAAGTTGCGCGAGAGATTTTTATGACTGGAGTTTTGTCAAGACAATGCAGGCACCTGAAGGTTAAGTCTCTATTTTCATGACTAAAAGTTACAATTGGAGGGTTTGGGTTGTCAGAAGAGATTCCTGAATCATCTGGAGGTTAAAGGGAAAGAATAGTACTCAGAGGACGATTTATTAGGAGAGAAGTACGGCTGAGGGCATCAAGGCTGGTGGGGCACAATGAAATCAAAGGATGTTCTCAAGCTGTTGCTTGTAAAATGTTCTCCTTCAGGTTTGACACCCTCTCTCAGTGACTGCCAGGGAAGTGCCACAGCTGATGGCTTGCTTTAAAACTCTACCCACCGTCACATTGAGCCTGACACAGGGTGCCCTTGGTTGTGGCAGGTGACAGCTTCCTCTGCTACAGTGGAGTCTTTTTTCAATTAGTGTCATCATCACTCGCTGTGGTACTTAGTAATAAATGTCACCAGGGCTGAAGATCTGTCCTGCAGGCTCTCTGCTTGCAAGTCATCTCTCCATCCACTTAACTCACTGTCCCTCAGCTTTCCCATCTACAAAGGGCAGAACTACTTTTCTATTTCTACAGTGTCCCAAGCAATTTCGTTTGACTCTAGCTTTCCATCCATCCAAACGCCATCCCTTTCAGCTGAAAGGAGCAACCTTGAGCTTCGTGTGCCTTTGCATAATGACAAGTTTTGTTTCTGAGCCTCCCTGCTCCAGCCAATCAACCAGGCTATACCAGGGGCCAGTGAAACTGCTGAAAAATGGTGTCAAAATACTGATGTTTGAATTAACTGCATTTGTATTTTTGTGTTTTCATGGATTAGGCTGTGGGATTTCAATATTTTCTTTATCTCTATTTTTCCTATGTAGCTACCCATCTAGGCTTTTAGGAGAGACCTTTTCTCTGCAGGAGGAAAAGAAAAAAACCTTTGGCACAAATGAAACAGTTATCCATTCTGTTTGACATTTGGCCAAAAGGCAGAAACGTACCATAGTATGTGTTAATGTCTCCTGCCCAGGAGACAGAAGGGTAGGAAGGCAGGCTTTACCTCTTATCGACATATATAGTTCCTAACAGTAAGAAAAATAACCAATGTGGGATCCTTATTGTTTTGTCTGTCAGCTTCACCACAAGCAGGTCTCCTCTGCTTCCTCCCCAAAACAAGAAACAACCTTGTTCATGCCTGAAGGAGCTTCAAAGCTGAAGGGTGTTCAGGTTTTGTCTCTTCAATATGTGCACCCTTTGCTGGGAGCATCATGCTTATCCCAATCCAAAACTACTTCTAGGAAGCAAGGCCAGATTTTGCCACTCAAAAATACTGCAGCATCTTCCTTTTGAAAGTGTTTTCTTCTTCCTCACTAGTTCACACTCAATAGTATTTTAGACGCAGACTATGCAGTTGAGCTACTGCCTTCCTGTTTCCATCCTGCTTTGCCCTGACTCTCAGAGGCTTTTTTTTTCTTGAGTACAAGATTCACCTCATCTGGATGCAGATGTGTAAGTCTGAAACAGTCATTCTGGGCTTGCTGTGTAGTTACTGAGGAGTAGGATACTCCTAGAGGGCAATTCATCTTCTCTATCCTACCTCTGCTTCCCAAGAGAGGCTTCTCTTGTCCTTCAGGGCTGCCTCCTTCTCTCTGTTAACTACAAAGGTGGCTGCTCAGACTTAGTTGCTTTTTTGTTTGGCTCAGTCAGAGCACATTAATGCCCTCACCCGTATAATTAACCAAAAAAAGCCCCCAATCCTACATATGACATTGAGTAAAAGGGCTGAAAATGTACAAATGAACTCCCGGAGGACCAGTTTAAAAGTACAATCCACTCCACTTAAGTCTAAAGTTATCCTAAATAATTCCTTCTGGCAGTTTAATGGCGGGTATTTTGCTGTAATGCTTGTTCTATGACATCGGCAATGACCTAGTTTACTGTTTTTACAAATAATAATTTGTCTTAATTTTCTCTTTGAAGTAGTAAGCAAAAGAATAAACGAGTGAAATCTAAACCTGGTAACCTTGTAGATATTTTAGGTCAATAAATTATCTTCATGCATAGCTTAGTATTTCAGCTTTCCACTCCAGTGGATGAGAGCTCTTTAATGCTCGTTAAAATAGCAGAGATAAGTGATTGCAGTCTGAAGATGGAAAACATTGAATAATGCAAAGATCTGTGGATTTTCTGATTTTACTTGGCTGGGGGAGAAAATCCTTTGATTCTTTCAGAACCAGAGATAAGAAAAGCTTGCTTTTCTGTAAGGACTATCCACACTTTTGTGCCAAACTTGGTTCTGAAAAAGTAAAAATGCCTCACTGATTAAAGTGTTCCAGCTTGGCTATGCCAGGGCTGGACATTACTGACCTGTTTTTCATTAAAAAATTCAGGACAGGCTGAAGGCTATTTCATCAGAAAGCCAGGAAACCTTTCCAGAAACATCATTTAGTGCCACTAATGCAGCTGATGTTCTGGATGCAGGTTCTGGATGCTCTGGTGACCAAAGCTGTTGCTCAAAGTTGATTTACTAGATGGAGACCTGATTCCAAGTACTTCAAATCGACATTACTCAAAATAGAATGGTGTTTCTCAAGAGAAAACCTGGAGTTTTAATGAGTCAGAGATATTCATGGCATAAGCCTGACTTCCCTCATTATATTATCTTCTCCAGACAAATAAAAATCCTCAAGGCCACAGACTTCTTTTAACAAGACATCAGAGAGTTCTGGCAAGAAGCTGAAAACTCTTAATGAAAACCAAGTTTGCCACTGTTGTTATTTGCATTTCTCTTTACTGTCTTCCCGATAAACTGTAAATCAGAATTGCCAGGGTCTGTTTCAACTTCTCAGAACATCTGTTTCATTCCTCCTCCTTTACAGCGCCTGCTTTCTGGGTCTTGGGTCTCACTACATATGGTCATTTGTGCAACTGCAATTGTGCTGTCTCAGTTGTTGCCTCCTGGAAGTACCACCTTTAATGAGGTCCGTCACCGTAGATCTCAGTATGCTACAACCGTGGCCATGGGCTCACATTCCTGACACTGAAGAGTTGCACTATTTTTCCTTTCTGATAAACAGGGATGTATTCAACATTTCTAATATTTTATTCCCCTGTCAACATACGAGAAAATAATAATTACAGCCTGCTCTGCAGGACTAGGAATTATAATCAACACCAAAGCAGGATCTGTACATAATTAGAAGCTTGTTTTAGAATCTTTTTTAGAATTTATCACACAAGAAATTGCCAGTGTCAGCTAGCATGATTTTAACCAGTAAATCTAAAAGTGACACATCATTGTTATAATTGCCATTGCTGCAGCAGTTAAAATCTCCACCATTTGCTCTAAAACAATGAAGGTAGAGACTGTTGAAAAAGTTCCCCAAACCAGTCAGAGGCACTGTCCTGTTGTCTGAACCATTTACAAGGGTTTTGTCTGCACCTTGTTACTGTAAGGTTAGGGCTCTTCATGCCACCCAAGGGTGCAGAGGAACATGTATTAGCCCCATAGCTGGATAACTGAAGCACAAAGAGGTTCTGAAGGCAGATTTCTCAGAAGGTGATTTGGGAACCTTGCTCCCGAAAGGAACATATAGAAATTGAGTTGAAGAGCTCCAAAGAACTTGCATCTCATGTAGACTTGATCCAGTCTAGAGTTAAGACCCAATTTCATAAGCTGTTTTTTAGCACTTACTTGACCATAGCAGCAATTTTCTTTTTCAACTTATCCATGTTTCACAGGGACAGATGTTCTCCATCATCTTTGCAAAGATCCACCTCTGCTTCACTTACTCTGTGGCTCCCTACTATGCCATGTTTAGGTGTCTGCCTGGCATGTGGCATAAGAATTTGGGCCATGGCTGATGCTGGAATGTACTTGGGCTCCTCCAACCTTCAGGACAGTGGCTCTTTGAAGAGATAACACTGGGCAATATGCTGCAACAGAGGAAAGATTCCAGGCTGCAGCAGCAGCTCCCCCTGATAAAAGCAAGGTGGACCCAAGTCTTGGTGTGCTTGGGTGTGCGTTTGTCCTTCCATAAGACAGCTGGTGAGCTGAAATAAATACATCAGAGATCAAGTGTTTGGAAGCTCACTGCAGCTAGAAGTGGAAAAATACCTGAGACAAATAATTTTATGCAATTTATTTGCAAGAGAGGGATGCTGACTACGTGATGGTTCCTTAGCAGCCCCCCTGCCAGCTGCGTACATTATTATGTCTGTGGTCTTTTCCACCTTGGCGTGTCATATATTTTCTCATTGACTTTCAGTCCTTAAGCTGCTGTTAATTTAAAAAGCTCCCTTGCTCACCTCTGATACCGACTCAAGAGCTTTTCTGGCTGAGACGAATTGAAATCCATGCAAGAGCAAGAAAATGCCTTGTATGGACAGTGTTTTATCTGACTCTTCTGCATCTTCTTTTCTAAGTGTGTGTTACTCTGCAGCTCAGATGCAACGGATCCAGACCCTGCAGCGCTGCTTGTGGGGCTGCACTGCCTTCATTAAGTGTACACACGTACTATGTTGTCTTGATTTTTGCTCCTTTTTTTTTTTTTAAGCACCTGAGAAATCTAGGCAAGTGTGAGAAGGCAGGAAAAGACCTTTTAAATGCATTATAAATCCCATTTTGACTCAGGTAATTATAGCTACAGCGTAATTAAAATATTGCGGAGGAAAAGCAAATAATTCTACCAAACTGAAATCCCGTGCGTATTAGCATATTGCCATCTGCAGACATCTGAATTACTACACCTTTTTTATCTTAAAGCCAAATGCTCTTCAGCCTCTTTTTGCCAGAAACACCAACCCTGCTGAGCACGTCTGTCAGACTCAAAGGGTCCCGGTCAGAGAGGGAAACCTTTTGTGTCGGTGGAAACTTCCTCCTGCTCCCTTTCTCAAAGGTGAGAATAAACATGTTCGAATGCTGGCAATTACAAATCAAAATGTCACACCAGAAGAAAAATCCTTCTTACATACCATTTCTTGCTTCATATTGATTGGAGAGTTCCAGCAGGAGAAATGAAAAGTGTTGAACTTGGTTTCATGAACACAGACTTTTTTTATTCAGTTACAAGCAGCAGAACAAGCCATCATGCCTGGGAAAAAAAAAAAAAAAAGCAACTATATTCTGAACAGCTCTAACTTAGTAATTTCAAGAGTAAGTACATTTGCTGGGGGGAAAAATATTACACCGAATCTTCATCAGTCACAGAAAAGCACCATATTTGTCGAAGAAAGTTTGAGGTAATATATCTGATATAAATACACACACACGTCAATCAAATTCTTTCAGTATCAAAGTAGTTGAATTGCCTCGCTTAGTGACACGCTCTATTCTTACTGCAAAAGATGAAGGGAAGGATGGATGTTTCTTCCCATCCATCGCTGAAGCAGAACTTACAAGGCACAGCACAGAAATGAGGAGGTGAATTTCTTAAGTCCCGTGGTTGTGCCGGAGGTCAGTTTAGATGGTGGTGATAAGATTTCCTTCTGGCCTTCAAAAAAATGCATCTGTGAAAATACAATCAGAGGTTATGGGCCATAGAATCCATGTGCTCGGAAATTATTTTTTTAGTAGTATAAATGAGATTATCTGCAAGAACAAATAAGTTGTGTCTACTGGAGTCAGCAGTCGAACCTGAAAATGGGAAAAGTATGAGGAGAGAATCCCAACCTGCTTAATTGTCTCACAAATCAAATGCATGGGCAATAACTCCTGTTTAGGGGAAATTCAGTGAGAAATATGATTAGTGCTCTCTGCAGGGGAAAGACAGAGCTTTGACAAAATGAGGGTTGTTTTTTTCCAAGTGATCCAAGTGCCAGGGCCTGATTTGCCAGAACTCCCTGGGAAGGTCAAAGCTTTCCTCCATTTCAGCAGTTTTCCTGCGGGTCAGGGTGGACTCGAGCTGGTGCAGCCTCTTTCCTGGGGTGGGTAAATCATGTCCTTTGTGTGCGCTGGGCAAAACCCAGGGCAGTTTCTGAGTCATTTTATGGAAATTCAGATGTCTATGGGAAAAACATTCTCCACATATAAAAAACTTTATATTTCTTCCCAGGAAAGCAGCTTGAGATTTTATTAATGGGGAAGCTGATGAATGTTTCTATATAAATAACACTCAAGTGCAAGTTGTGTCTGTGTTCACATGCATTAAAACTCCAGAATATCCTGCACAAAATATCTTTCCCAAAATATTTTTTCAGTAGGAGAAAATGCGTGTTTTACTTAATCTGTATGTAATGAGTCTTGCATAAATTCACTGCCAATTTACAGAGGCAGATTCAGCCTTTTCTGGAGTAACACAAGGGACAATGTCTTATCTGATGGTCTGGGCTTTACGGAGAGGATCTTGAAGGGTTAAGAACAATTCTGTGTATCAAAACAACCCAATACAAATACAAAGCATAAATATTTGGATGCGTGGGGGTTTAAATGTCTTTGCACAGACACTGGGGTTTGGGTTTGGCTGCTCTCCGCTTGTTTCAGCATCCATCTGCATCTGTTCGACACATCCCTGTATGCAAGACCAGAGCATGATGGAAATTCAAATGCTGCACATGCTGCAGCTGTGGGTGGAACCAGGTGCTGTACAGCCTGTGTGCAACAGCCAGATCTCAGCTCATTTTGTCTTGACTTGCGTCTCTTTTTTCACCCCCTTACCATTGAGCCCCAGAGTTATTTTCCTTCTTCTGGAGAGAGGAAAATGCTCAATTGCCAGCAGTGCTCAGAAGAAGGGCTTCCTCACAGGGTAGGAGACTGTGTAGCTGGGCTCAGCCTGAGTCATGAGCATGGCAGAGTGGTTGCTCCAGCATCTTCAGCTCTTAATTGAGAGGGCTGGTCCAGCCGAACAACAAGAGCAGAGGTGGAGCTGGCTTTTGTGCAGCAGCTGGGAGGCGGGTGTGGGAGGCTAAACATGACGGCTAGCCTCAAAGCATGAAGGATGGGGTTAAATCCCCCCAGCGTGGTGCATGGTGCAAGTGTGAAGCTACTTATCTCTTTTTCTTAGCATTATTAGAGGGATTAAGTGGAATTTAATTGGTGCTTTAGCCTTGATCTGCCCTCAGCGTGGGAGCTGCAGAGAAGACACAGCCAGCGCAGACTGCAAAGCCAGTGAACTCCAGCCTCTCACCCTCCCTGTCCTCTCAAAAGCAAACAAACAAATGCTCTGTTAATTAACTGCAGATGCCCCAACTGAGATGAGCAGTGCTGGGAGACATTGCCCAGGAGAGAGAAGTCAGGAAGAGGAGGAGGAGGCTGAAAAAGTCAGTCTGGCAGAATAATAAACTCCTCCTGGGTAGGAGGATGCAAAATGAAGCTGGGCTCTAAATTCCTCATTTGTCATCTCCTCAGTGCTGGTGAAAAGGCAAGCTGGCAGGAAGGACTCCTGGTCTGATTACTCGGAGGGCTTTCTTGCACTTTTCTGTGGCACTTCCAACATCTGAACTACTGAGTTACAATGTCAAGGAATGACCCTGGGTGTAAGCACTGAAGTATATCCAGTGGTAGGTTCAGACCTGCTCCCCAGCTTGGTCTTGGACCAGTCCCAATGAGCTTTTCTCATGGAAACCCTTAGTGCAGTTCAAGGAACAATTCCCACCATGCTGTGGAGAGTAAGAGTTAAATTGTAGTGACCTGGGCTGTTCTCCATCACCTGCCATCGGTGCCAGAGGACAGTCTGGGACACAGCAGCTTGGCTAGTGTCAATGCAGCCGCTGCAGAGTGATAGCTGCCTGATGGAGCACTGCATCGTGCTCGAAGACTGCGCCCAGTACGTGTCTGGGTCATCCTGCCAGATTTGCACAGAAAGTTGTTTTTCTCTGCGCTTCCCTTCAGCTGAGCAGTTGCTTTGTGAGAGTTTGTCATCTGCTGCTGCATGAAGTAAGACAGGTCGAGCAGCCACTGAGGCGGCTTCTGTTCCTAAATCTGCCATGTGCCAAGCAGAGTGGCTTGATCCGATGCCTCAGTTGCTCCATCTGTGAAATGGAGATAAGTGCTATGTTCCTCTATAACTTCCTGGGAGATGTAGCCATGAAAAGTGTTACACAGGAATTGCTGTTCTTGTTCAGGCATAGATTAGTCAGGAGTCTGTTAGCTCCCTGCTCCCAGGATCTACAGCCCAAGCAAGAAAAGCTGTGCCAGCAAAATGAATACCTTAAAACTTTTGTTGGCTGATCTGCACTCTGAAGGATTTGGGCAGACTTTATCCTTGCAGAATACCCGAGGTCCACCTGGTGCAAAGTAAATCTCCTGCATATTCAAATGAGGACATGTGCATGTTTCCTGCTGGGTACAGGACGTGTGGGGAGGTGCTAAAGCCATACACAACATACAAGTTATGCCAAGTCTTTTCCACAGTGGAGGAACATCTCAAGGTGCCCTGTTGGCATGAGTTGCCCAGTTAATGCACTGGCATGAGACCTCTGATGTACCCTTTCTCACAGAGGTTTGGACACACTAACTTATATTTTCTGGGATCTAGAAATTAAACGAGCCCTGAGCCCTTTGCCAGATCTGTGTACGGCCTGAACTGGGCAAGGTTTGTTCCTGGTTTTTTCTGTAAGTCTTCTGCAGTTCTGTCATATTTATTTTTCTGCTTCTTGAATATGTCAGCTATATAGGTCCATTCAACCAAACAGTTGCCCAGAATACCTGATTATTAGAGTTCTTATTTTTATTCCTAACTTTGCCTTCATGAAATCAATTTGCAGGCCAGCAGGCACTGATGAGAAATGCCAACTGCCATTATAACCCCCTGGGTTTATTTTCTCACGGAGACTTGCATACTGCAAGATTTTTCAAGGAAAACCCCCAAAGGTACAGAGAGCAGTGATGCATTTAGGAGATTTTGTGGGAAATGCAGGAGTTCTGTGCTGTGACAGGATTATAAACCAGGCAGCGCAAGAGCCCCGGTACCTGCAGTCTCCCATCGATCCTGCTTTTGTTTAACTGGTCTTTCAAACTTCAAGTCTCTCTGGTGACATTATTTTCAACACCTCTGAACTTCCAGTGAACATCTCCCAGGACTCTGCTGGCCACTGGAGGCTGGAAGGCAGTAATAAATCTGTCTTGATTTAATTGAGCTGGTAGATTTGTTTCTGATCCTGGCAAGGAGCTGCTGTGATGAGCCAGAATAGTCTTCTGCAATCGCACATTAGCTCAGGGCAGCACCTGAGGGCCTCCACCTTTCCACACTGTGCCAGCACTGAGTCTTCAAAGCTTCCTGGCTCATGGAAATGACTCACACTAATAGACTTCCATAGCTGTTTTTCTCACTGGCCTTAGTCCATGTTGGTCAAGTTTGCCAAATGTTAATGATGCTGCAGAGGGTTAAAATCTAAGGACTGACTGTGCTGAGAAAGACTTGCAACCCGCTGTCCTCATCAGAGCAATTCCCAGGCTCATGGAGTGTCTTCCTGAGCAAAGTTCTGTAATCGAGCTGGAGACTGATGTGAATCTGTGCCTTTGGTGGATGCTTCATTGTCAGGATAAACGAGCAGAACAACATCTTTTCCAAGCACACAGTTCTTGCAAACACTCTGAGTTTCATAAAGTCTTCACTGGAAAAAAATATCATGCCCATTATCACTTTCGAGTCCACTCCAAATCCACGCTGTTAATATTAGCTGTAAATATGCTCCAGTAGATAATGTCAAAGTAATAACCATCACAAGAGGAGGTAAATAAATGGAGGGCATGGGTTTGTGTGTGCTTCAAAGACATTCTGTCATGCATCCCCTGGTGTGATTCTGTAGAGGGCATTCATCACTCGGGAAGACCTGGACATTACTGGTAGCTCCCTAGAGAAAAAGGGAGAAATGGCATTGAGCTGTGAGCAGCCAGTAAAATATTGTGATGCTGAAACATTTTACTGGATGAAAGTCTGGAAGGGTAAGTCAGAGATTTAGATAAACAGAAAACCAACCCAGGACTTTCTTCTCCTCTGGTCATATCTCTTCTGTGCTGTGTCCAGCAGTTAACCCTTAGGGGACAGAACAGACAAATGTGCAGATTCATCACGTTTTCCTCCACAGACTGTGAAAAGAGCCTACAGAGCTAGCAGAATGATGTTTAGATGGCCCACGTGGGGTGTGATGTCTTCAGCACAGAGAGGCTTCATCCAGGGGTTATCAAGAGAGGTCCATTGTGTTGTGGATTTTACAAAGAGCTCTGGATAGAGCGAAACAGTTTTGCCAAGGTAGCAATAATCTTCCTCCAAAACGCATATTATTGGGCTATTTTAAATGCCATAGGTGAATTGTGGTGCGTAAGGTCAAGGGACAATTGCTTTCATCTGCCTGAAATATACTCTGAGAGCCTATTAGTACATCGTGTTTAGTATTATCCTGCCTGACTTAATTCAGTCCAGTCCTGGCCAAGTGCCACTGCATAAACCTCGCTGACATTTTCATTTCCATTTCCAGCAGCCTTTGCTGGCAGTAGCCCCTCTGATTGCCTCCCACTCAAGTTTTAAAAACTTTAGAAGAATCTCTTCTTTGTGCAAAACAATTTGATCTTCTTTCATTGCCCAAGGAAACATATCCTGGCAGGAAAGCCACTGAAAAAGCTGATACAACCAACTCCTTGGACTTTGGTTGTTTATTCTGTGTCCTCAATTGGCACCATCTGCAGATGGAGTCCAGACCAAGAAGGAATGAAAATGAGTTGGTAGAGGCCTTTACTATTCTTGGTATCACCTCTGATGATTAGTCACCCAGAGTTGTAGGAAGGGTTCTCAAACATCTGTCGGAGCTGCTGTAACAGGGGAGAACGTGTTTCTTCCCTTACAGGTTGCCCATTAGCCTCCAAACCTGTGGCTTGTACCACTGCTAACTAGGCTTTTCTGGAAATCAAGCCCTCTTTCTCCAATTCTTCCTCCAATTTACTAAATTTCCCCTCCAAACTATAATGGGTGACAAGAGAAGGTGGCCAACAGCAACTGGCTTTGGCTTCTATAATTTTCCTGTCATTATCTCCATTATGACACTAGGCATTTCCTGCTTGTTTTGTCTAAGCTATTTGTAAAAATCTGCCATGCAATGTGATGAATTGTGTCCTGTGGGTGCCTTTTTTTCTCCACTAACTGTCAAGTGAGTCCACATAACTTCTTCAGATGTAGATGTCAACTCTGAGGACATTTACATTTCGACAAAGAATATGAGTCCAGAATGTCTAAGGGGTGAGATTCATCTCATCACTCTTTAGGTGTCCAGAGACTGGATGTTAACTACTGAGCCAAGGCATCTAGACTTTTTTCTTCCTCAACAGAGACAACTCATCCCCTGATGTTCAAAAGAGAGGATGACTAATCTATCCTTTGGCTGTAAAAGGAGTCAACGTGGCTAGCTGAGATGTCAATACAGATTTTGCAGATGACTCGGTGGGATTGAGCTGAAGTGCCTCACACAGTTGCAGAGCAATGGCTCAGCCCAAGTCTATGGTCACACATCAGCATTTGTCATCAGCTCATCTGGCTCTGCTCTGCTACTGATGGCTTAGGGAAAAAATATCACCAGAGTCTGGTCCTTCTGAACCTGATGATGGAATTTCCCCAGACTCCAGCAATAGTAAGACCGAAATCCAATGCCCGTTTGACTCCAGTGTCCTGTCACAACAGTTTAGCAGCAAACAGAAGACTCACATCGGGCATCCATATCTCTAAACATGCAAATAGCTCACTCAGAAAGAAATAAGCCTCTGAGTATGCTGCTGGGGTGGGGGGGGTGGGGAACGACACACTGAGGATACAGAGGGAGCTGATGTTGGCTGTTACCTTAGCAACGATCTCCATCTGGTAGGAATCTGAAACAGGCTGCCTGACCCCTGGCAAAAATGTTTGAATGTTTAATGACTTAAATAACTGAGTAATTCCGGGCTGTTATGAAAGGGAGTAGCGTGTAGCCCCAGTTGAACATCACTTGTAATTGTAATGGGTGAAGTCAACTTGGTCTTGTTTCACATACTTAGGCTTTGGCAAAGAAGGTGAAACAAAAGTACATGCAAGATACTGTGTTTGAAAGAAAATGGGCCTGATTTTTCACTTAGACCAAATTTATGGTATTCTGACTCCACTGAATCTGTATTTCTTGCTACAAGGAGAGAAGGTGGTTTAGGGTATTGATAATAGAGTAATATCAAGCTGTTACACAGCATTGTTATTCCACAGATTTCAATACCCATTAATGCCATAGAAGGGGAGTGTACAATTCCAACTGTATTTCACCAAATAATTTATTTTAAATCTCTACCGTTATTATTACTTTATTATTATTATTATTATTATTATTATTTAGAGTTTGGCTCAACCCTGAGTTTGTTTCATGGACAGTCTGTAGGGCTCTTTTTTGGCTGAAGTCTTAAGAAGTAATAGAAAAAGACTGTTCAAGTTCGCCTGCTTCAGTGCTCTTAAACCCCAGAAGCTTTATGATGTATTCTAGAGTGCCATCTGTTGTTTCTTTACCAGCAATTAACTTAAAACCAAACAAAGATTTAGGTTGGAAGGCCACTTTGGAGATCCATCTAGGCTAATCTCCTGCTGAAAGCAGGACTCAAAGTAGGGCTCTCGCACCAGGTCCTGCTATCAGTGTGTTCCTGACAAAGGCTCTTCTAACCAAACCAAAGAGCTTTGCTCTGAGGAGACTCCTGTCTTCACATTCATTTATTTTGTGGCTTGTTTCTGACTGAAAGGAGGGAGATAAATTGCAATATATATATATATATATATATATTTTATTATTGTGTTCTACTGGAACCTCTTATTGTTACAGGCTACCAAGAATTGACTTTTTAAAATTAAAATGTCAATCCTGCCTCATTTTCTGTTGTATCATGGGAATAAATATCATGCCACCTACTTTTCCCATGGTACAAGCAACTTCATGCAGACCAGGTGAAATTAGTCAACTGGCACTGATCAAAACCTTATCTTGTCCTGTGCTTTTCATATTCTCTAGTACAGAAGTATGACTGTTCTTGGGCTTTTGCCCACACCACCAGCAGCAACCCTCCCATTTGGGCTAGCAATCCATGCTCCCTTCGTAGAACTGGGTACAATACCAAAGTTCTCAATACTCCCTGGTAAAATAAGCTGAAATACCTATTTTGCTTCACTAACCTTCAACAGAGCCCAAGATGATCATCTCAGAAGGAAGGATCTCCATCAATTAACCATTTAATGCTGTCTGAGTCTGCCTGGGTAACTCTCACGGAAATGGGTTCTTGTAGGATTCTTTCATCTGCTTCAAATGTTCCTGGTTCTGGAGCTGTCAGCAATGACAACTGAAGTGCTTCTCTGTTGTGCAGTCTGCAAAAGGTGAGAAGAGTGAATTAGTTCTTAAAATAGGGGAAACTGCCACTTGCCACCCCACAGTCCTCAAATTCTTCATTTCTTTAAATCAGCGATTCAAAACCTGCTCCCTGGAAGATGGTCTAGAGGCGTTCAAATGATGAGATGTGTGACATTCCCCTCACCAGTGCATGAGATCCAAGAAGCTCATGTGGTTTGTAGGATTTCATTTGTTTGCAGGAAGTTTGTTTTGCCTTTTAATCTCTATAAATCAAGAACATTTACATGCAAGGAGGTCAGCACCATATGTTATGTTTTAACTGAAATGCTATTTAGCTGGCAGAGCCATGCCTTCCCCGCCCTGTATACCCAAAGGCTCCTTGGAGATTCATCAGTTACTGGTTTTAATAGGAGGGGAGGCAAGAGGTCAGGACATCTAAATGAATCTTATCAATCTGATGATAAATATAAGTCTTGGGAAGTCTGAAAGTCCAGGCAGGGTCCTGCTTTTGCATTTTATAACCTTATGAAACAAAAAGTCTGTGCTCATAGAAAGCTGGTGAAAGGATTTAGGATAACAAGGTGGGATGGGAAGGTGGGGAGAGTAACCTGGTGGGAAAAACATCAGCCTCCATGCCTTGCACCCAGCCTTTGTCTTGGTGGCAGCCGTCACCAGAGCGCTGCATGTCTGTGTCCTATTCTGATGTGAAACACAAAACTTAGTTATTCTGTATGAAGATTTGTGGATGAGAAGCTCAACATGAGCCAGCAATGCATGCTGGCAGCCCAGAAAGCCAACCCCATCCTGGGATGCATCTAAGGAAGCGTGACCAGCAGGTTGCGGTAGGGGATTCTCCCCCTTGACTCTGCGCGCCTGAGGCCCCACCTGGAGTCCTGTGTCCAGCTCTGGAGTCCTCAACAAAGAAAGGACATGGACCTGGTGGAACGGGTCCAGCGGAGGCCACCAAGATGCTCAGAGGGCTGGAGCACCTCTGCTGTGAGGAGAGGCTGAGAGAGCTAGGGCTGTTCAGCCTGGAGAAGAGAAGGCTCCAGGGAGACCTTGGAGCAGCCTTCCAGGATGTGAAGGGAGCTCCAGAAGAGCTGGAGAGGGACTCAGAGAGTGGGGTGACAGGACAAGGGGTAATGGGTTTTAAATTTTCAGGAGGGAGACTTAGACCAGATCTTAGGAAGAAATTCTTTGCTGTGAGAGTGGAGAGGTGTTGGAACAGGTTGCCCAGAGAAGCGGTGATCTTGAAGGTCCCTTTTAAGGTCCCTTCCAACTCTAACCATTCTATGATTCTATGATTTGGCCATCACTTCCTTGGGCATAAATAAGCAAGGAATGGGGTCCTGGGGGGCCACTTTGCCACTCCAGGCAGCTGCTTTCCCTGCCTAAGGTCAGAGTAAGTCCCAGCCTTAAAAATGGGTGTTTGGGAAACCTAGTGCCCAGGGTATCTCATTGACATGGGTGAAGTCTGCCCCAAACTCCTCAGTTCTGAATTACTCCTCTCATGCTATTTATGGAATTTTCAATTTCTGGCTATAGATCAGTAAAAAAGTGCAACACAAGTCTCATTCACTCATATAATTTTGATTTTGCAATGCAGTTTAAGTTTATCTCTAAATTCCCTGTTAGTATTTGCAGAAAGGAAAACAATCAGATAAAAATCCAGATATCTTGAAAATCCCAAGACATGAAAAACCTTTGCAAAAATCATGTTGATTTGGTTTTGTCATGGTTTTTTTTGTTGTTGTTGTGTATTTTTTTATCAAAAAGAGATTCAGTTCAATACAGGTTTCATATTTATGTAAGGATCAGAAAATTGAGAGTTTGTTGCAGCAAGCAAATAGATGACAGTATAAGGATGGATATAAAGGCAAATGTAAGATGGAAAGAAGTAAATGAGTTGAAAGTCTGGATCTTGCGTGTCTCAGGGAGAAAGCTCTGATAATTGAAAAGAAAACCTTCTTTTTACTAAACCTACCCTTGGAGCACTCTCTGGTCAAAATGACTAAAGATTCCCACATGTATATAACTAATACTGCAGAGTGCGGGGCTTGAAGCTGTGGGGGAAAGAGAGGGAGAGGGTGGCACCATGTTCAAAACACTCAATGCTCCAAGGATTGTGATTACTCCAGAGGAAGGTCTCCAAGTGGAGTCTCTCGTAGCCCAGCTGAGCGCTCAGGTGCTGGGGATGTTCATCATTCTGGGATGGATTGGTCTTTTTCTGTTCTTAATGAAACTTTTCAAAAGCTTCTGACGGTTCAGGTGCAAAATGAAAACAAATGTGCAAACCTCAGTTTCCCGATTCATCTTTACCAGCCATGTCAGATTCTTGGAGTGTGTCATTAATCTTTTCAGTGGGATAGCTGGGTTTCTTAGGGATTTGCTTCTTGCTTGCTTTGAATCTGGAATTCTCCTGTCCTTCACTAACTCTCCATGGATAAGTGAGAGGTAGTGCAAGGATCATGCCTCTGACCAAGCCCATGCTGCTGGTGCTGGTCCTGCCTGTCCAGTTTCTGGTGGATAAACCTTCATCTTGTGATGCTTAAGGATGTAAGCTGTGACTTCCCTTCCCTCAATTTCAGCAGTCTCATGTGGTTTTGTGACCCTCTTACTGAAGGGTTGCTGGATGTGACTTTCCAACTAAAGAAGGGTCTCCGTTCTCTGTTGGACACAATGTTCAGCCCCTGTCAACCCATCCTGCCTTATGAAAGGCTCACGTGCACATCCAGTTATCAAACTGTTCCAGGAGCAAAGATATTTTTCTACATTTGCCATTGTTACAAGAGCAGACAAAAAATATCCTGGTGGAAATTAAATGCTGCGTGTGTGTGTGTGAATTACTAACAGAGCTGTGGTCTTTGTGTAATTGGAGTAAAATTATGTGGACATAACAGAAATTAAATGCATTAGCCCAGTTCCATGGTTACTAAGAAACAGAAGGAGGCAGGTACACTATAGTTATTTCATTCCCAGACAAGGGAGGGATGCTCAGACTGAAATTAAAGTTTCTTTTTTTTTTCAAAGTGGTTGTATTTCTGTATTGCAAGCACCAGCAGCATCTATTTAACCTGCAGAGCCAGGAAATGGTTCTGTTTGTTTTGCACACTCTGTCCTTTCAGCAAAAGTTGATATGTGCCTTTGTTTACTTAATTAGTTTTTCTCCTTTTTGTATTAAACCATGTCGCCTTCAGCAGATCATGTTTGATTCTCAGCAGGCAAAAATAATGAAAAGGAATTACTCCAGGTGAAGGAAAAGCTCCCACCTTCGTTGCAACTGAGCTTGAGAAAATCAGAAGAACAGGTCAGAAGCAGGAGCAAAGGCGAGGGTCAGGTTTGGCAAACACAGCGTTGTGCTGAACAGGGGTAAGGACTTTTTCAGCCGGTCTCTCCACAGTCATTTCTCTCTGCTGTTAACACCAGGCTCAGTGGGTAGCAAAGAAGAAACACCACTGCCTCTTCCTCCCATTTCACTGCCCAACTGTCCTCTTGGGGAACATCCCCAGCGCTTCAGCACAGCCCAGGGAAGGAATGCACCAGGCTGCAGCATCAGGACAAGGGATGAGAGACTTGGGACTTACTTGTCAGAAGAGAAGGCTGAGGGGGAATCTGATCAACACCTATAAATACTTCAAGGGTGGGTGTCAGCAGGATGGGGCCAGGTTTCTTTCAGTGGTGCCCAGTGACAGGAGAAGAGGAAATGGGCAAAAAATTGTACATAAGAAGTTCCACCTGAACATGAGGAGGAATTTCTTGATTTTGAGTGTGGTAGAGCCCTGGAAGAGGCTTCTCAGAGAGGTGGGGAGTCTCCTTCTCTGGAGACATTCAAACCCCACCTGGACACATTCCTGTGGGACCTGCTCTGGGTGACCCTGCTTTGGTGGGAATTGGACTGGATGATCTCCAGAGGTCTCTTCCAACCCCCAAGCATTCTGTGATAGGCATCAAAAAAGTGTCTCTTGGGCAAGGCTTTTCTGCTGCCACCAGCTCCAGTTACTGCAAGCTCCTCTCTGCCTCTGCTAGCCATCTCTGCTACCCGCTGATGTTCATCTGATCTTTCTTCCTTCAAGACCAGTTTCTTTCCCTGTGGTGAGCTGTGGCAGGAGTTTCATCCCATTCAGCTGTTAATATTTGATTACACCTCTACTGAAGTGAACAGTCATTAAGTTAATTCCAGGAACAATATAAACATCAAAGGACTGAATTAGTGGCGATAACAGAAAGTGATGGGCCAGCATCAGTGTTCATTTATTGCTTTCTGCTGCTGTTGTTGAGGACAGAGCATGGCTTTGGGGGAGCTTTTAGGTGGCGCATTTCAAACCTGACTTAAACATCCTAAATAGTGACTCCCATAGAGGTGAGCAGAGATTTGCAGGACCTGGCACGAGTGTGGGGTCTGACTCTCCTGAAATACGTCAACTATGAGAGATAAGGGATATAGATAAGAGTTCAGATTTCATTGTGCTCCTTCTTTCCCTCTGGAAGACTGACAGCTCTCAGCTTCTTTGTGCTCAGTGGTTCAGATCAGCACTGAAAGATCTGGGATGATTTCAGCTTCCCAGGAGCCTGGTGTTCCTAGTGGAAAACATATTGTTTTGGGTTGTGTTTTTAATCTTGGTTTTGGTTTTGTTTCTTCTTTTCAAATCCCTCCAACTGATTTCCATTAAAATGAGCTCAAAAAAATGAGCATTTTTTTCTGGCCATGTTTAGATTCTGTTTAGATTCACTCTCACCTTTTCATTTCCTCTTGCTGCTGGTTCACTGTGACAAGCGAAAAGGCTTTCTTTTGACTTTTGCTAAAGCCAGTTGCATTCTGTTAACACCCGAATGTTGTTATTGATGACGAATTTGTCACAGTCACGGTGAGCATTGATAGTATGTAAATATTGCCATAAAACTTTCCCATTGAAACAAAGTTGGAAATGAAACAAAAATATTGACACAGTTCACACCTGTTCCACAGGAAATGAGCAATATTGACTCTTCCAAGTTTGCTTTAATCCCCAGATGAAACAAATATCAATTACCCTTGAGAATACTGTTGATTCTGGCCATCCTTGTTACCTTAGAATCATAGAATGGTTAGAGTTGGAAGGGACCTTAAAGATCATACAGTTCCAACCCCCCTGCTCTGGGCAGGGACACTTCCCACCACACCAGGTTGCTCCAAGCCCCATCCAGCCTGGCCTTGAACCCCTCCAGGGATGGGGCAGCCACAGCTTCTCTGGGCAACCTGGGCCAGGGTCTCACCACCCTCACAGCAAAGAAGTTTTTTCTAATATCCAATCTCAATCTCCCCTCTGCCAATTTAAAACCGTTCCCCCTTGTCCTGTCACTCCACTCCCTGACCAAGAGTCCCTCTCCAGCTTCCCTGGAGACCCCTTCAGATCCTGGAAGGCTGCTCCAAGGTCTGCCTGGAGCCTTCTCTTGTGCAGGCTGAACAGCCCCAGCTCCCTCAGCCTGTCCTCATAGGACCTTTCCTTAAATAACCAACCTTTCCATGTTTTCTCAGGCCCATTCTGCCCCTGCTTTCCCATTTGGTCATTTTGCATCTCTTACCCAGTGCTACCCAAACCCTGGCAACTCTTTGGTTTCTCCAATTTCCAGTTGCACCATTACTCTCTTGATTTTCACAGCAGGGCATACGAGGAGTCTGCAATTGGCAGAACTGAGCTAACTGATGGCCTCATTTAGCTCTTTGAAAACTGAAACAATTGCACCAAGTCCCTTGTTTGGTAACGGATGGGGATTTGGAAGGCAACGAAAGGCTTTGCCTGTGTTGGGCATGACATAGAAATATAAAACCTGTTGTTTTATCTCCTGTAAGTATAATTACTTAGTCAGATGAGCGATTATAGCATTCACGCTATTTGCTCTGGAATTAAAGTACTTGCAGGGCTACAAAGTACTGTACATGCTCTGGTAAATCAAATCAGTTTGAAAACTACATCATGTATTACAGAGTCAAAAGCAAGAATGGGAGGTAGGGACACTGATTCGCAAAAGATTTCAGTGCATGGTTTGGTCTTGTCTTTGCTATTCCTTCCTCTCCCTGGATTTTGGGCTATTCTCATTTCTTCCAAGTTGGTGTTGCTTCATCTGAGATTAGGAGATCTACCAGAGGGATGAAGGGAGGTGGAATCACCCACCGTAGCCCTCCTGCCCTCACCCCACCTCTTGGTGACCCCAGCCAGGGTGTAGTTCTGCAGCTCACTATAACTCTCCTGTTCTTCCTGGGCATTTCCCACACTGCCTGCACCCCTGCTCACACTTAGGAGACGAGTAACTATGTGTTGTACCAACCTCTGCATTGAGTTTTGTTCTGGTGGGGCGGCTGTCTGTTGCAGTTACAAACTCATTCCTCAAATCCAAAATTCACTTGAAGAGCATGTGTAAGAGAGAGGAAAGAAACCATTTACTCCCTTTCCCTCTGTTCTTACAAATGTCTCCTTAGATTTTCATTCTCCTTGAATGCTTAGTGGCAATTCTTTTCAGACATTCTAAATATTGCTAACAGTTCCAAGTAGCAGGACAAGTATTATTACCTTAATGGAACTGCCTGTTTTCTTTCCCCTTCTGTAAGGGAATTCATGAGGAATGGCTGAAAGGTGGGCTGAGAGTGACTTGGGTATGGCTCATGCACCATCTACATGAAATAACTTCTCTATCAGGTTATTTTCATTTAACATCCACTGACATTCTAGCAAGTCTTTGTAAAATGGTCACGCATTTGCTGGAGTCATATCTTCAGCTCATGGAGCACATGTACAGAACAACATTTTATAATCACTGTCTTTCCTATAGACAGGCTTAAAATCTTTTCTGTTGATATGTAATAGCCACTTTATATTGGACATCTCAGAAATCCTCTAAGAATGCCTGGCCAGACAGGAAAACAGTCTTGTGAAACAGTACAACACTAGAACTGTACCTTTAAGGTCCTGTTTATCAGTTAATAATTCCATTTCAATTGTTGATGCCTCAGTTTACCCATCTGAATATTAATGTACTCCTGACAAGACACTGAGATACTTTAGTTATGGAGCTGTGTATGACTTGAAATGATGCTGATGTTTTCCTTTAGCATCTGGCTGGCTGGCTGGATGAGATCCTGCAGAGTTTTTCAGATCAACTCTGATCAATGCTTTTTGATTTTTTTGCATTGCAGGTGTTAATGTTTTCAAAGTGTGGTTTTTTTTTTTTTCTGAGCATAGAGCATTTGGGGAGCACTGAAACAAAATACAGAAAAGACAGTTGCAATGTTATATTAACTCACTCGCTGTCATTAATTAAATCCCAGCGTAAGTGGAAATTTTGTCAGTCCAATTAACTAAAGCAGTATAGACTGCTCATATTTGACGATCTCTTCCTCCCTCTTCTTTTCCATCATCTATTTAACAGGAGACAGCAGGTAAAAGTGAACACACACTGTTGTCTCCACTGTTTTTCCAAACCATGCTGGAGGCTGTTGAATGTGCTCTGAAGTGTTAATGCTGAAGTTGGCTCGTTAAACAAATAATTCCAGGTACCTGGAGGTGCCTCATCCTTGCTTCCCTTGATCTTGCCTGGTCCCTCAGGTGCTGAGCACAGGGGGAAGATCAGCCCCTGTTAGTGAGAGTGACTGCTGAGTCGGAGGGATCTTATCAGCACTCCCACGCTGGCACTGGGATTCTGGCTGCAGATGAAAAGCAGTTGTCGCCATGGACACCAAAACAGGGAGCACTAATCAGAAAATATCGATAGGGGAAAATGTCAGTGGCTGAAAGCTAAACTGGCGTGTGATCTTTAAAGGAGAGCGGTGAATCATCTCTCAGTTGTGATAGGTGAGGTGATCTCTGACTGCAGGGAAGCTGTGGCTTTGGGGAAATCCAAGGGATAATTTGCATCTTTCATTATTATGAATAGCAGCGTCACAGCGCTGGCAGCAGCATCCCGGTGTGTTTAGATGTTAAATAAACAGAAAACAAAACCAGTGTCAGGTCCTACGAGTTTGCTGTCTGAGCAGCAGGAACCAGGAGGGGCTGGAAAGGCTGAGCTGAGACCCAGGGTATCTAAACTGCTAACTAAACTAAACTGCTGAGCCCTCAAAAGAGGGCACCAAAGCTGAAGCTTAGGCAAGGGCACATCCAGAGACCCTGGAAGCAGTGTCAGGGTGGGCACAGACCTTCTAGTGACTGGGAAAGGTTGCTGTTTGAGGTCCTACCTCATCCAGTCTGTACTTGCAGTATTTAATATCCTCCAGGAGTTAAAACACAGGACAAGATCTTCCAGCCTCAAAGCACTGCTGTGGGACAGCTGTGATTTGGGGAGATAATAGAGTCTGCCCTTCCCAAAACTAAGAAAGAGCTTACAAGTTAGCCCATTTGTCATTCCAGAGGGGAATTTTCTCATCAGTTTTCAAATCAGAACCTCCTCAAATCCCAGAGCTAATCAGGCACCGATTTACTGCTGCGTTTTGCTGTGTAATTTGCAAAAATACATCCACGGGCTTGGCAGTAATGGCAGTGCCTTTACATTCTGGAGTTCTCTGAATATATCTGATTACATTAGTCAGGGTGTGCAAGTAGTTGTCAACTGGAAAAGGATGACTTCAATAGACCCAAGTTTACTGCTTAGAGGAACTCTAGTAGGAGAAAAGGAATACAAGTAATTCACCAGTTAATGCAATTTTTGATTGTATGTACGCCAGGCATAAATAGGTACTGTGCAAACACACTTTAGTGTGTTTCTTCTCCTCTCAGAACATTTAAATGGTCTTAATTTTTTAAAATCATACCTTATACATTCAAGAAAAGTGTCCAAAACGGCCTTTCCTATGGCATGAGACGTGATGGAGCAGAGACAGGAACTGAAAGACTAAAAGGCCTTATCTTGTCAGGAAAGGCAGGGGAACTTCATCAACATCATCACCTGCAGGTACAGTTTGATGCTCTCTCAATATATCAGGTATGAGTGATGGCCAAAGAGCTGATTCCTGCAGTAGAGATCAGGTTTTAGATCAGTTTTCCAAGATTCCCTGTTAGGAAATCTCATGAGAGCAACACACAGACGACTTATTGTCAAGGAGAAGAGCAAGACAAGCACTGTTGTGGTACTAGGGTAGCTGCGTTTCAGAATCTTCCAGGATGAAAATGGACCTTCTTGAATATAAAAAAAGGAGAGAAAAAAACAAAAAGGAAAAAAAACCCTGACCCATTTTCTTTGAGCTTTTTAGAAAAGCAATTATCTGTTTTCCAGCTGCAAATGAGATCTCCTCTCCATGTAGAAACGATGGCTTACACCCCCTCCTCTTTTCACACCCTCCCCATAGCTCTCAGCTGGGGTGACCACCACCTTGGGCAGAGCCCTGTGTCCAGGGAGGTGATTTTTCTCCCTCTAATGACTAAGATGCTGTTCTACACTCACTCTGCCAATCTTACCATGGGGCACTTGCTGTGAGAAGGGTGGAAATGGGTAAGAAGGGAGATAGCAGGGGAGAGGGAGGGAACATGAGCCACCGCAACCATCTGCCACTTAGAGAACCAGCCTGACAGGCTCACAAGGCAGAGCAATCCCAAAGTATTTTATTTTCCCTATTATACTGTTTTAATAACTTGCTTCTGCTCATTACCATGTTGTTAAAAAAGTGTGGCAGACAGAATGGCTATTTATGGTTAGACAGTTGTGCTAGGATTTCAAGTCATTATTAATGTTAGCTCCAATTCGCATGTAGACATTTAATCACACTGGAAAAGATTTATTTTTCCCCTCTACTTTAATTTTGGGGGATTTTCAGATCTGTCCTTCAGATATATAACGTGTGTATTAAAAGAAGGGTGGTCATTCTGCCCACCAGGCAGGTCTGAAATGTCCCTTAAACTGCTCTATGGTTGTTGCATTCTTATTGCTGGATGTTATGATGATTATGTTTTAAAAAAGACTAAAGCAGCAAGTAGGAAATTAGTTTGTACTATGTTATAATTAATGCAGAATAAATCCGACTGTAATCAGGATGTTCTGATTGCAGTCTAGTGGGATTTCTGGATGTCTTTTTTAACCATGACATCATGATTTTGACACCATTAAAAGTGAGGAATCCAGACGGGAGCTGAGGATGCTGGAAGTACTCATGTACAACAAAGCCTGGAGGAGAAGACTGGTCCATTGCTCCTCACAGGCAGAGATCAAGCATCTGAGGAGACAGTTTAAGGGACACATTTCCAGATCCTGACTCATAGTTATTGAATTTAACTTCAGGGCTCTAATGAATTCTCCTATTGTTACTCCAACAAAAAACATTCAAGATACACCACTGTTAGAAAATTTTAAAGATCACATAGAATAAGCCAGACCATCCTTTGTTGCCTTAAAATCTCCAAACTGTCTCCTCTTGAAAAGCGAAATAGCTTTGGGATATTTCTCATAATCCTTGTCATCAGTTCTTAACTGTTGCAAAGGAATGAAGGGTCTAAATTATCAGCAAAACTGTTTTGAAAGAGTCTCTATTTTGACATAAAAAAGGCAGGCTAATTAATCAGTGTAATGACAAGAAAAGATATGGTTGAGTTTTCATAGGAAAATATATCTGAGCATAAATCCAGACTGTTTATTCAGGCCTTGTCTTCTATAATCTCTCCTCTCTCATCCTAAGTATGTCAGCAGGTTCTCCAATTCTTTCTTCCCAAAGCCTTTCAAAGGACTTTTCCCCTGACAGCCAACAAACACGCTGATGAAACACTAACTCTGCTTGCTCATTTACAACAAGCACTCTTGGCAGCTTAATGCCCATACACATGTTTTCTCAATGCATCAAACAGCAAGATTCGGGACGTTGGAGAAATCTACATCGTTGGCACAGATTTCTTCCTGATGGATAATACAACAGCATTTGAATAATTTTCAATACAAATTATTTCTTAGCAGACTAAAATAATTTTTCTGGTGCCCCAACTACTCAAACCCGGCAGAGTTTAGCTCAGTTTAGAATTTGCATTCTCGCACATTCACCATATGTGATTTTTTTTCAACCCAATCCTGGCTGGTGGTCTGCTGGGAATGAAGTAGACCGGAGTTAAGCAGTACTTCATTTCCAATGAAATGAAGTGATGCCATCCAGAGGGATCTGGACAGGCTGGAGAGGTGGGCTAGTGCAAATCGCATGAAGTTCAACCAAGCCAA
>VXBW01007763.1:365048-386094 GCA_013400375.1 Thinocorus orbignyianus
CTTCCAGGATGTGAAGGGAGCTCCAGGAGAGCTGGAGAGGGACTCTTGGTCAGGGAGTGGAGTGACAAGACAAGGGGGAACAGTTGTAAATTGGCAGAGGGGAGATTGAGATTAGATTTTAGTAAGAAATTCTTTGCTGTGAGGGTGGTGAGGCACTGGCCCAGGTTGCCCAGGGAAGCTGTGGCTGCCCCATCCCTGGAGGGGTTCAAGGCCAGGCTGGATGGGGCTTGGAGCAACCTGGTGTGATGGGAGATGTCCCTGCCCAGGGCAGGGGGGTTGGAACTTGATGATCTTTAAGGTCCCTTCCAACTCTGACTATTCTATGATTCTATGATTCTATGAAATACTGGGACAAGTACACCACAGCTTTCCTCATCAATAAGAAAACAGTCCTATGCGATATCTGGGAAAGAAGAGGCATCTGGACCTTAGGGAATGGCTCATTCCTTCTTAAGGCTCTGGTTCCCTCTCAAAGTGTTGCTGAACTCTGGTAGTTCACAGTGTCCCCTTGCATCATAGGTTTAATATTATGAGCTATAAAGTGGAGGTCCAGGAGTAGCTCCTGGTGCCCTTCTGCTGCTCCAGCAATACGCGGGAGCCGTGCGAGTACAGTGGGGAGGTGCAGCCATGCACTGAAGGTCCTTTAGCATTATTGATGAGTCAGCATCCTCTCAACCTACTAATTGAAAGCAAATTAGCATCTAGACAATTCCCATGGCACTGAAGTCACTGATATTTGTAGCAAACACTGACAATTTCTGTTACTATTTTTCTGGCGTATGAAGAAAGGCATTTTCCAGAGGGTCATAAAGAAGGATATTTCATGTCTAGGCTTCATCAATGACTTAAATTCCTTGGTGCTTTTTGTTTGGCCTTTGAAAGAGAAGGACAGCTCTGCTGACAGGGAATTCTTCTTTTTTATTGTGGCATCAGAGCATAAATGAGATATGACAGAACATCTTCAGGTTGCCTTTGGCATAGTTTTGTGTTAAATGCTGCTTTAAATTGAAGATTTTCTGCATGGCAGAGGCAGGACACACCATGTCTATTCTGTTTTTCTGTGTAGAGAATTTTCTTTTTTTCCAATTTGGCTTGAATTTATTTCTAGGAGTCTTCTGTCCTATTTTATGTTGAAGTACTAAGCTAAATAAATAGGATTTAGATGATTAGAATCCCTAGGTGCACATTTGAAGCATCTCGTAGAGCCATTAAGGGTGGATAAGAGCTTATTTGGGTTCTGATGATGTCCTTATGCTATAGCCTATAGAGATTTGATAGCTTTGGTGTCAGCACTCAGATGTGAGCGCTTGTGTTCCTTGACCAAAGACCACGTGAGTTGAATCCACCTCTAGCGTCCCAGGCTCTAGTCAAATTTGTTTATTGGGGGAAAGGCCTGGTGCCCCATGCCTACAGGAGAACGGGCAATTTGGTCTCCAAACTACACCTCTCATCAGACGCAGCATCACAGCACAGAAATCTCTTGGTGACACTATTATTTTGCAAGCCTGGTAACCCTGACATCTAGATTTTTTTCATGTGCAGTCATCGTGAAAAGTGTCAAAAATGCTGTACAAACCCCACATCATTTAGACAAAGCTTCTGGAGCACAATGCCTCTGTTTAAAATCAAAGACAAGCACTGAGGCCAGAGCTAAGAGAAAGACCTGGAACTTCATGGCAATTAACAAAGAGAATTACATTCTTATAATGAAGAGATTTTTATACTTATTTTTTTTTAAACTCTATGGATCTGACTACAATTAGGCAGTCACACATAGACGTGTCTTGCAGGACTCGGAATTCAATTTAACACTTGCAATAACCTTTATTGAATGCTGAGGCACAAAACCGTGTGAAGTTCTGTCCCCAAATAATGACAGAACTAATTTTCTTTGTCTGGTTCAGTGACTTCTTTGTTGTGCAACAGACCCAGAATTTCAGGCTAAAATCAGAACCTCTTAAGAAAAAATAAAAAGTTTTGGATTCAAGCCTGTGCTGGAGAATCTGCTTGCATTTGGGGCTTGCGTAGTCCTTTCAGATTTCATTCACAGGTTCAGGAGTTGCTCTGAACTAGAGACTTATGTAGGGTGTTTGTGGAGGCTGCTTTCTTGGAAATCATATCACAGTGTCATATGGGGAATGGCACAGGAAAAGAACATTATGGTCACTGTTAACTCATTACCCACTTGTCTGAAAATATTATTTTAAATGAAACATAACATTTTAAATTTGATTTAGATATGGTATATAAAGAAAGGGAAACTCTGGAGTACGGCATTTCCAGGAAAGGAGACCCTGGAGCTGCCTCAAGTGTGACCTCTTTATAATATGCCCTGGACCAACCCAGATGATAAAAACCTGAAGGAGAATACAACTCCTCCTCCAGCCCCCATGGTCTTCTGACAGGTTTAAGTACCAGTCTGGTCTTGAGGCTTCACACCTGGTAGCAGCAATGTACCTGGACATATTCTTGGCCTTGCTTTCTTGGTGACTGTATCCAAATAGTTAAGTGATTATAATACTTTTCTAGCTACGTACATAGCAAGGAACCCCTGGAGAACAAGGTGATCTTTAAGGTCCCTTCCAACCCAAACCATTTTATGATTCCATGGTTCTCAGGGAAAGGCTCTGGATTAACAGGAGAAGGAAAAAAGGTTTCTCTTGGCTGAAAAGCATGTCTGGCTGTCATTCTTCCCGCTTGTCTATCCAAGGCCAGGGTCATTCACTGGGTCAACGCTGTTCCTCACAGCTCCAGGCCATTTTGAAGGAGAGCTAAATGACAGCTGGTTTTACAGGCAGCTGCCAGAGCTGCTGCACAGGCTCTGCAGCAAAACAAATCATGAGACTAATGAACCTTTATCAGGGAGGAGAGTGATAGGAAAAGGGGGAAGGGTTTTAAACTGAAAGAGGGGAGTTTGAGGTGGGACCTGAGGAAGAACTTCTTTGCTGTGAGGGTGGTGAGACTCTGGCCCAGGTTGCCTTGAGAAGCTGTGGCTGCCCCATCTCTGGAGGGGTTCAAGGCCAGGTTGGAGGGGGCTTGGAGCAACCTGGTTTGTGGGAGGTGTCCCTGCCCAGGGCAAGGGGTGGGACTGGACGGGCTTTAAGATCCCTTCCAACTCAAAATCATTCCATGATTCTATGATTCTAACCTTTGATGGCAAGTGGCCTTGTGAAACCCAAGTTGTCCCAGAAGCAGGACAAAGTTATAGCATTGCTCACATTAATGGACACCTAAAAGTGACCATACTACAAATGTGTATCATCCACCAGTTACGACAGAAGATTTACAGACATTATCTCAATCACACTAGCACATTAGCTTACATGTCACAACTCCTTGTGATGATGATGCCTTCACCTCATCCTTTGGGAAGCGTGCTGAGTGCCCAGCTACTCCTTTTCTTTATAATATTTTCATCATGTCTCATCTAGAAGGTCCTTTATTTTCTCAGCATTGTTCCTTGCCAGGTGCTGACTCTGCACAGGGATTTCTAATTGTAATTCAAATTATTCATTGCGGTTCAGACGAAGGCAACAAATTAATCCATTAGAATGTGAAAGATCAAAGCATCTCATCCCTTGTTCGATCTGCAAGGAAAGCAGCAACCCAGATGTCTCTCAGAGCAGGAGTGAAAGGCAGCAGAAGTAGGTGATTGAAAATTGGAATTTTCCTGCTGTGGGAAACACCAATATTTCCTCCCTTGTGTGTACTTGCGCGAAGGATAAAAATGGAAAATGTCAAAGGACCAGCATTAAAAAGACCTTTTTGACACTACCACACAGAACATTTTCCATAGTAGTCAGTTCAGCTGTTTATGAGTGTTTCCTTCCAGAATTGATACTCTGCACCTTATTCCCACTCATTCCTGCCTTTAACTCATGGTCTTCTTTGGACTGATGCACCAGTCCTGCACTGCCACAGTGCAGTGGGTCTGAAAACAGAAGCATGTGGTATCCATGCTGAAATTCATGTGAGGTATCTGATGGGCTCAGGATCAGCGCCAGTGCCCCATCTCTAGATTGTTCTGCCCCATCTTCCCCAACCAAAAATGAAAAATTCAGCATTTCCTCTAGAAAAAATTGTCCAAACATTGAAAGCGGAGCAAAGCCATATCTTTGCTCAGCCTTTTTTCTCCTGAAATGCAAATCCATCCTGACACACAATCCCCATCCACTTCTAAGAACAGGATTGAGAGCTCTGGAAAGTAAGTCCTCCTGTTTTTAAGTAGAGCATTAATAGCCATAGGAGAGGAAAGAATTCCTCCATATCATCCCAGGTCCTTCACTTGAGAAAGCTGTGTGCACCAGGAGTCTCAGGGGACTCCTACTGGGGTTGTCAGTGCCTGTATTGGAGATATGTACTTGGAAGAATTTGTCCTCAGCCTTGCTAAGCGTGCTAACTAGAGGATAATCAGTTAACACTACCTTTTGGGGTAGGTGTGGAGTCGTTAACAGCTCGAGTGAAGACATGTACCCCAGTCCTTGGACCTCCTATAAAAGGGTTATATTACTGGACTTAAATAATGTAGGAATAAATATCTCCATCCTTGAGACCTCAATGAATGTGCACGGGGATCACCCTTCTAACTGCTTAGTGGTACACACCCAGGCAATGGTACCAGTTGAGTGGTGGTAGGAACACAAGCTGCTGGGAGCAGGTTGGTGTTGACAAAACCCTTGCAGCAGCCCAGTAAAGTGCTATTGTGTTTGAATAAAACAAGCCATTTAACTGTGTGAGCTATTTTAGCATGGGCCACTGAAGCTCAAGCTGCAAGTGACCGCTGACAAATGTCTACTTGCCTGTGAGAAGCAGGAGGGCAAGAAGGAAGAGGCTTCTGACAATACATTAAATTCAGTTTGTAGTAAGGCTGATGGTTTAACACCACGTGTGGCCATGCTCTATCTGTGGCCCAGCAGCTGGTTTGCTCTTAGCCTCTGAACTGACTGCAGCTGGCTTCAGAAAACCTTCTGAAAGGCAACAACCATTTACTGGCAGATCGGAAAGTGGGTAAGAGTTACAGTAAGATATTTATTCCTGTTTGCTTTCACCCTCTTTAATAAATGTATAGCAATATTGCGGCTTTCAGTAATACAAGGGACTAATGAAAGATGCCAATGAAAATACCTGTCTTTAAGGACTTTTACTGCTACCCATCATCTAAGCTACTTCCATAGAAAATAAAAACCCCATATCTCCTGCATTAGTTTCCGTCATATACCTTTTCTCAAATCAGTTGAGCTCTTTGTCTCTCACAAAAGACTAATTTCACTCTGTCAGGCTGCTCTGGTTCAAGGTCAAGTCACTCTGGCTGAGGGCAGGCAGTAGAAATGACAAAAGCCTGAAAGGCTGAAGTTGTAAGCTCCAGGAGAAAAAAAGAATAAAGGAGTACAAGAAGTAACGTCAGCGTAAAAATGTTAGATTGGCCTTCCCTATTCACCCTTTGTGCTGCCAGATGGAGTAGGAAGGCACTCCACCTGAAAGAGCACTTGGAGATTCAAAAATGTGTTAGGAATGTGCCTTTTAGTTACTTTTTGTTCTGAAGGCTGAGGTGTTTAAGGGTAAAAAATGAAAAAATAGAGAAAACCCAACAGAACAAGAAGGATGAATATATACCTGACTCCTGAGATCATTCAGATCTACATGGGCAGGCTCTGGTACTTCTACAGGAATATCCATTCTGGTCCTTCCACTTAAATCCCACTCTGTCTGGTGATACAGAAGCTTCTTATGCACCAGGTCTTTCCTAGTCCACCATCTTAATTCACTCATATACCTACCCTGTCTTTTTGTCCCTATCATTGCTGCTACAGCCATGGTACCAAAGCTGTGACCTTACCAAGATCATCCTTTCCCTTAAACCCTTTGAAAACCTTTGCCGTGGATGATTTCTCAGCCATAAATTCCCAGCAACAGGAATGCAGAGCTGATAAAGTGCTTTTTTCTCATGGCTAACATTCAGACTGTCATTATGGCACTGAACTTTCATAGAACCATAGAATGGTTAGAGTTGGAAGGGACCTTAAAGATCATGGAGTTCCAACCCCCCTGCCATGGGCAGGGACACCTCCCACCAGATCAGGTTGCTTCAAGCCCCATCAAGCCTGGCCTTAAAACTTTCTTCCTGGTCAGCAGCTATTTCTGGGTTGGAAACCTGCTTTGGTCCTCACTTTGTGGCTGCAACGTGCCAGAAGTGAGAGAATCTGAGACGCAGACTGTACATGTGTGTTTAGCTGGACACCCCTAGATGACAATCTGTCTGTCTGACTTACTGCTATCTACCCATGAAACTCCTTCTCTCAGGAATGCCACAGTAGCTGGCTGCCAAAGCTGATGTTTTACTCTTTTCCTGTAGTTGTAACCAGGGAATAGCTCACATGCCATGACCTTGAAGACCCCACGAGGGTAGCAGGAGCACAGGAGGGAGGAAAGGAGGTTGGCTGCTTCTTTGCTCTGGAAAAAACCCCCACACTTCAGCTGCCATAAGGGAACGTACATATCTGCTTGGCTGACTCATCTGTCATCCCAGTAAAACAGCTTGACAGCTTGCTGCTCATGCCTGTGCGCTAGCACGGTCACCAGATCAAGGTACAGAGGGTATACATTTAACACAGGGAACTCCCAGTTTGCTTACTGCTTCCTTCAGCAGAGCCTCTCCAAAGAGCTGTGATTTTATTTCTTTATTTCCTTTTTTTTTTCCCTCGCCTCTCTGGGTTTACTTGGAAGTTTTCTTCTGCTGGTGAAGGACTTGGCAAAATGAGCACACCAGGGGTGCAGGCAAGTGCAGACCTGTGCCTTGGATGGTTGGGATGATGGCTGAGGACTTGACAGGAGAGGAGAGAAATAACAGGACCTACGAGCCAGCTATCTTATCCCAGTTGCACCGGTACAAATCTGTCGCTATTCCTTAGGTGTCAAGGGCTGTGCGATACGTTTCTCAGAACGCAAGTCAAGTGGAAGCTGCTGCTCTGGCAGCTCTGAGACCGCACACCCAGTGAGCAGAACAGCTTCCAAGAGCAGTGGAGAAGTGGTCTCAGGTGGGCTTAGAGGGGAGCTGGGTCCTCAGCACTGCAGAGGATAGGAACTGGCAGAAAGCAAAGGTGATGCCGCACCCTTAGCCCTTTCATAAAACACAGGTATGGCCTGCTGATGTGTGTTACCCCTAATACACCCTGGGTAATTGCATGCTATTGCATGGTTTTGTCCAGCCAGACGTTGGTCTGGTCTGTGTGTGACATATTGATCATGTAATTTCATCAGCCAACTAACCAGCTGGGGAGGGGAGAAAGAATAATAAAGCATTGCATTTTTCTGCTTGAGGGAAAGACAATTCCTTGACAAACCATGTCTCTAAGAGATGTTAATTACAGCGTTCCCTCTGGGGAAGACTCCTGCTGTGGCCAACCTTGTCAGGTGCTCCAAACTAGTTTCATCTCTGTCTCCCTGTCCATCATCCCAGTCTTTATCAGGTATTTAATTAGCTCTCCTGCCAAGCGAGAGGTGTCTCTCACACCGAGTCAAACGTTTCCTGTCATTGAGGGCCCTTGGACTGGGGATCACTGGAGCTAATTTTCCTTGGTTTTAGCTCAGCAGATTGACTGTCCAATGAAGAGCAATGAGTTGAGAAGCCTCAACTCCCCTACTGCAGGTTCTTTAGCTCCTACTGTTCTGGCATGGGATTTAAAAGGATTTAATCTAATTCCTGTAAAATTCTTACTGGGAGCACAACGTGCCATCCTGATCATCTGCCACCTGTATGCAGGGGGTGGAGACCCCAAACTTAGAACTGTGAATCAAGGGAAAAGCATAAATGTAGCATGTATTTTGACGGGTGTTGCTAGAATTTATCCTCATTCCCATATGCCTGGCAGCATATTTGGAGAATAAGTCTTGTGAGGAACAGCTGAAAGAGCTGGGGGTGTTCAGCCTGGAGAAAAGGAGGCTGAGGGGAGACGTTCTCACTCTCTCCAACTCCCTGAAAGGAGGGTGTAGCCAGGGGAGGGTGGTCTCCCAAGGAACAGGTGATGGGAGAAGAGGAAACAGTCTCAAGTTGTGCCAGGGGAGGTTTAGATTAGATATCAGGACAAAAATTGACACTAAAAGGGTTATCAAGCCTTGGAATGGGCTGCCCAGGGAAGTGGCGGTGTCCCCATCCCTGGAGGTATTTAAAAGTTGGGTTGACAGAGTGTTTAGAGAGGTGGTCTAGTGATGGTTTTTATCAGAGTTAGGTTGGTGGTTAGACTCGATGATCTGAAAGGTCCCTTCCAACCCAGACAATTCTGTGATTCTATGACCCTCCCACGCTTCTGGATAAGTGATGTGATGTGATCAAAGCCGCGTTAATAGCACTTTTGTTGTTAATGTAACGCAGTAAGCACTTACTTCCACTTATACAAACTACTGTTCTTCAGGGACCTTCCTCACATGATACTTAGAAACTCCTTATTTGACCTGCCCTTAACAGTAATGAATCTCTTTTTTCACCCTCTTTTAATGAAGTTTCATTACAGATCATCTTGAGCTGTTGTTTCTGGTGGAAATGTAGTACCTATCTGAAACAGATAACTTGCCACAATGCAATTAGTTGAAAATTGCACATGCAATAATTGTATAATCAAATTTTTATTAATACGCTCGCATGCATTCTTAAATTTTAGATGTATTTTTCTCTCCAAGAACTACAGCAACTTTTTTCAAAGGCAGTTATTGTCACTCTTCTACTAGGAAAAGTTAAAACATAAAATTTTGCAACTATCTAATTAACTTTCTTTTTTCTCTGTAGTTAAAAGGTAGTTAAACCTCTAAGCATTCATTCAACTTTAATGAGGATGGGAAAGTAATTGCATATGTATTTCTGTATAATTATGACTTAATTGCATTACCAGTAGATTTATCTTTTGCTTATTTAGCCAAGCTCAGAAAACAGTGTATTAGGATGAGTTGATGTTTGTTTGGACTGTTTCAAAGAACAACACGATTAGGAATGGAGCACTCCTGCACAGAAGCACACAGAAGAGGCATAAGTAATTTTTTTTTTTACAGGTTTGGCATAGACTTTTCCTGAAGACCAGTTTTATTAGCTGTGGCGGTGTTAAAACCCTTCAAAGATCAGCAGGAATCCGAGATATAAATGTTTCTAGTGTCCATTTTTCTGACTGGTTTTGAAGATCTCAGACAGCTTTGAAAAAAGATCTCAATACTCGGCTGTCACTTCTAAAATAATTCAGGGATCCATTTTGCTGGTCCAAGGAAAACTGCTCCATGTTAGAAGAAACTGTGAGCTGTTGAAATATGCTCTTGAAAATCTTATTTTGGTTCTCCTGTGTCACTGTGGTTCACACATTGCTCTTGAACACGCAGATGCTCCCTGAAGCCTGGGAAGACAATTTGTCTTGTTTAACATGCAAGACCAAAAGTCAGGGAAATGGGAATTGTTTTGCTTTTCAAATCAATCTACAAACCACCATTATTTCAAGGTGACTAGAAGGAGCCATTTTAGAGTGAAATTTCAAGGGCAATAAAAGCTACCATCTGAGAAAATAAGACTGTGTCTGTACTAGTAAATTCAAGAGACTCACAGGAATATGACTGATTGTTATTAAACTCATGGAACAGTGTCTGGAACAAATTTGTTCCATGTTAACCGATGTTTTCTATCTCTTGCATGCTCTTCTGGTAATGATATTGATATTTCCTAATGCTCTTCATTATAATACCCAGCCTTAAGCTGCTTCAGAATATGTCCAATTCTAAATTTCAGCAAAGATTTTCCATGCTCTACGTCTATCTCAACCTCACGTTTTTGCTTTTCTCGCAACAAGATCTGAACAATATTTTTTCACAAAGAAACATATAATCGTGTGTTTAGGCAATGTTAGAAAATACTCTGTGAAGGCCAACGCAGAATGAACTTCTGCTGGATCACACTTATCTTGTGAAATACTCAGGCATCTGTGGATTAAAGTTCAGTGCAAACCAAGTCCCTTGTACTACTGTGCAAAACAATAAAAATAAAAAATTCTCAGCATGACATGTTGATTTAAGATACATACCACTTAGTATTCTTTCAGATCATATTTTTGATACTGGTTTCATTCTGGTCAGAAATGATACAGTCACTTCCCAAAGATCCACAACCCTTTTGAATGGCTTTTTCATTATCCACACAGCTTAAACACCTGCAACTTTTTTCTGGAAAAGGCTTTCCTTGCTTAGAACTTTGTTTCTGTTTCTAACCTTGGGGAAATAATAATAATGAAAAAAAGGAAACTGAAAACTTTAACTGCAATTCATCTTTTTATTGCCATGGTTATGGAAAATATAAAAAAAAACCCAAGTATTTTTCAATACCTGTCAGCACAGAACACCAACTCTGAAAAGCATTTAAATGCATAATTGTCATTGATTCTTAGTATGACTTAGCCAAATTCTTTTGGATCTATGCCTGATTATTTGGGCCTTGAGAAAGGGTCACCTCTGAATTTCTTACAACAGAATCCTGCCTGATATTTCCTGGGAGAAGCAATACATTAAAAAGCCCGGAGTGCATGGGAAGGTCACCCACTCTTGCTGCATACACCTGAGCTCTGCAACTGCTGTTCCAGTCAAAAAGGGGACTGGAGGTCCAGGAAGATGAAGTCGGTGTGTGCTGGAATTAGTCTGAAGTGTCTGGAAAAGAGAACCTGGAAGGAGACAGTCTGGTGGTTTATACCACACTGAGAAAGGACCAGTCATGAATATGGTACCTGCTGGGCAAGGTGCTGCATAAACCAGTCCCTATGCTGCTGTTGTTCCTGGGAAGAGGAGGAAGCTGTGGTGGGGATGGCCAATATCTGCTGGAGGCAATGGGGGCTCTCTGCGAGGGCTGGGGTTCTGACCCATAAATTCTGATGATTAGAGTTGGGATCATAGTTACAGACCCTGTTTCTCCAGGCTACTGCCTTATGTGCTATGCCCCAGTAGAAAATGAGCCAGAATAAGGAGGTTGTTGTGGCTGTAACCTTCAATATCAGCCTGGGGAGATCTGCAGAGCTAGGGTCACAGTGAGCGTTGGTCACAGCACTGGCAGTGTCCATACCACCACTGGAAAGGGAAATCTGTCCCCTTGGTTCCCAGCCATGCAGTTCTGGGCTCTGTACATGTTATGTGTATGTGTACCCCAGCAAAGGGCAGGGATAGAATGAGAATAAACATCCAGGAGGATGGAGAGGTCTGGGCAGCTTTTTTCAGCAGCAATACCGCCTTAAAACCACTTAAAGAGTCATAAAAGGATGGTGTGGCAGGGCATTAGCTGTGAGTGGAAATCACTGGCCTGGCCAAGAACACCCTCAGAGATGGAGAAAGATTGAATATACTTGGAGAGAGGAGAGCAGAGCCTGATAAAAGGGGTAATGAAGTGCAGCGGAGTTGATAGGAAGTGGTTATTGATTACATTTACTCCCCTCCTTCCTCTCCCGCTTGATTGCAGCCATGTCAGGGCTGCAGTCACCAAGCTTGTAGGGGGGACATCATGGCCTGCCTTTTAGTGAGCACTCAGGGAACAGTGCCCAGCCACCAAACCCCACAAATGCATCATGTGTACGTCCCTGAGCAAAACCCTCCTCACTATTGTGGAGAATTTCTACCTCAGGGAGAGTGTTTTCTTTGATCCTCGAGCCTGGCTGCAGGTATGTGTTGACAAGGACTGATCAATACATAAAAACTTTCGCAAAGAGCCTGGCTTTTAGAGCCTCTGCAAATCAGTGCCTGTCTACAAGTGGCCTGGGTCCAAGCTATGTCGGCTTCTGCACTGGGAGGGAGAGTTTCAGACTGGCCAGAAAAAAGACAGCTCTTCTGGTGAATAACACCAGGTTTAAGAGATGCACTTTTGCTGTTTTGCCCATTAAGAGCTCTAGTTTCCATTGCTGCCACCTGTTTCACAGGCAAATGCATTTCCCTTTGTTAAATAGAGCATCTCTTCAGCTGGAGATGGAGATTCAGATTGCCTTTAGTGCTGTCTAAATCCCAGCCACAGCAGACTTTTGGCATCTGAATTTCGGGTAACTCATTTCATCTGCTCTTATTCACCAGCTGGCTCCCGGGAATACTTGAAACTAAACAGACACCTTTTCGAATCAAAAAGGTGACTGTTTCCGCTTTATCCTGCAGTAGATTCTTGGCTGGTGGACTTCCTAGAGTATCCCAAGAAACTCATGCCCACACCTTTGTGTTTTTATCATACACTGGCCCACAGCAGCAACCAAACAATTTTATCAAAGAAAAGAAAGCACAGTTTTCAGAAGCAAATGGCCATAATGCTGTAGATTCTGAACTAAAAGCTTTACAAGTATTTGTTCAAATTGCACATCCAATTTTTATTTGTATGTTCACAATTCCTCTTTGCCTTTAAGCTGGAATCTGCCTCTCTGCACTGTTTCTCTCTGTCATTTTCTGTGCGCACAGTTTCGTGTGCCAAATTGCTTTGGTAAACCTTGCTAAGTAAAGAATTCACTCAGTTCCTTGCCTGGGGCAAGGCGTTCTGCTTTCCTGCATTTTCATTGTGACCTTCTCAGAAGGATCTCCAGTAAGAACTACAGCTGGATGGTCTTGAGGAACACAAGGTTGTTTGTAACCAGGGTAACCTGGTGGCCAGTGCCACCTTTACTCCTTAAACTGCAGGTGTATGATGGAAAAGTGTGTTCAAGTATCAGAAGTTGAAGTATTAGAAATCATCTTATCCTGCATTGTTGCCTGAGGTAAGAAAGAAGACTCAACTTCACCTGTCAGCTTCCTTCTAATATCTGCTATGACTCTGCTCTCCTAGAGACCAAGCTGTCATAGTATCACAGAATGATATGGGATTGGAAGGGACCTCTGGAGATCATCCAGTCCAACTACCTGCCAGAGCAAGGTCACCCAGAGCAGGTTGCACAGGAATGTGTCCAGGTGGGGTGTGAATGTCTCCAGAGAAGACGACTCCAACACCTCCCTGGGGCAGCCTCTTCCAGGGCCCTGTCACCCTCACAGTTCCTCCTCATGTTTAGATGGAGCTTCTTATGTTCAAGTTTCTGCGCATTGCCTCTTGTCCTGTCACTGGGCACCAATGAAAAAAGCCCGACCCCATCCTCCTGACACCCACCCTTGAAGTATTTAAAGGCATTGATCAGATCACTCCTTAGTCTTCCCTTCTCCAGACTAAGTCCCTCAGCCTTTTCTCATAGGAGAGATGCTCCAGGCCCCTCATCATCTTTGTGGTCCTCTGCTGTCCCCTCTCCAGCAGTTCCCTGTCCTTCTTGAACTGGGGAACGCAGAACTGGTCCCAGTGCTCCAGATGGGGCCTCCCCAGAGCAGATAGAGGGGCAGGATGACCTCCCTCCACCTGCTGGTCACACTCTTCCCTACGCAGGATACCATTGGCCTTCTTGGTCACAAGCGCCCATTGTTGGCTCATGGGTGTCCAGCTGCCCACCAAGACTCCCAGGACTTTTTCCTCAGAGCAGCTCTCCAGCAGGTTCCCCCCAACCTGTCCTGGTGCAGGGGTTATTCCTCCTCATGTGCAGCACCCTACGCTTGCCCTTGTCACCTGCAAGCTCTGGGTGTTACCCACTCAATCAAAGCAGGTACCACCCTGGTCACTCTGTGTTCATTCGTTCTCTGCTGAAACAATGGGGAGCAGAGTTCTATCATCCAAGTCAACATCTACAGTTGGTGACATGCAGGATACCCAAACACCATTTACTACATCCCCAGTGGCCAGAGAAAGGCTTCTGTGTCTGGGCTGGTCCCCTGAGGCTCTGTAGGTTCAATCCCATCCTTAGTCCAGTGGGAGGTGTCCCTGCCCATGGCAGGGGGTTGGAACTGGATGATCTTTAAGATCCCTTCCAACTCTAACCATTCTATGATTCTATGATTCTTTAACCTTTCTGCATAGTCAGGGGAAGGCAACAGGCAACTCAAGAAGAAAATGAATCCCACATGTCCTAGATGCCTTCAGGAAAGATGCATTTCCTATTTCCATCTCCCACAAAAACTACAAATAAAGGAGAAAAAGTTGTGGGGAGGGGGAAAGTTGTGCAAATTTTCTCTAGAGAATAAATGTAAAGTTCTTCTATTTGCTTTCCAGTTGTCAGTCCTTCTCAGCACATTTGTGTGATATTTTGCTACTTCCTTTGCAATACAAAGCTACAAATACCCTTCTAAGTGCAAACTGAGATTCTCACACAGCTACGCAATTCCAAGAGCTGTGGCTGAAAAAAATCCCACACTCCAAACATCATGATTCTTATTTAAAAAGCGAAGAGTGCTAGAGACATCAAGTCAACACAACTGAAACGTGAATACTGATTTGCAAACTATTTATAGAGTGAAAAAAAAAAAAGAAAGAAAGAGAAAATAAAGCTGAATTCCAAACACGTTTGAAGAAAAGTGCAGTTTGCACTTGGATTACTCTCGAGAAAAATAATGAAGAAATAAGCTATATTTGAGAAAAAAAAACAAAACCCAACAAAAACGCTGTTCACAAATTACGGAACTTGGCTGTTAGGAAGTAAAATTCATCAGCATGCTGAGAGCCACCATGAGGCCTATGTATCACAGAGTCTTCACACTGAGGGTGTTGGAGATCACACAGCTCTTGAGACAGATCCCCAAAAGAGATGAATTTCACTCTCACTGAGCAGATGACTCTTGGCATCCTTTCATTTGTGAAATTTAACAATTTTTTTTTCTGATTATGGTTATCAGTCACCTATTTTTTTGCTGAAAATGAATACTGGAGTGTGACAGCAGTTATCAGCCCAGCTGATAGCCCTGAGCGAACAGTTGTTCACTCCCAGCTCTCTGTAAATACAGGATTTCTGAAATAATCTCGAGCACATGTTGGTTAAAAATTCAAGGGCAGATGAAAAATGATTATCAATGGACACTCCTGCATTAAAATTTAATACTAGCAAAGGAAAATGGAAACAAGACATTTTCCAGGATTCTGCAGAACAATTACAAGTACTATTATTTCTCTTTAGAACAGGTTTCCTGCACTGAGGTCTTCAGGGATTTCACTGAGCACTCCTACAAACACGCAAGCGAAAGCAGACATCTCGGTAGATAAAGGTGCAGAGTGCTTGGGGCAAAGCCATCTTTTCTTTATGAACTTCTTAACTGTGGAATATGGAATGAGTCGGTTTTAGAGGATTGCATATTTTAAAGCTAGAAATGAACATTAGCGGAATGCTGAATAACACAGGTCAGCAAATGTTGTTAATTCCAGAGAGTTAGAAGGGACTTAGCTCAAAAGTAGAGTTACTGACAAGAAAAATGATTCTATTTTACTTTAAACCATGACACTGTTCCATTGCTCTCCTATTCTAGGGCACAGAGCTTTTAGAAAGACATTTAATCCTGATTTCAAAACTTCATACAGTAACAGACTCTAAGGCCAAGAGGGACCGGTTGATACCGGCTCTGAAAATCAGTGCTCTTGTTTAAACAGGAATTAATCAGAGGAATTTCTTTGCCATGGGAAAATGGCTATGACTCCTCTCAGCAGTGTAAGTTCCCATATAAATTGACAAAAGGCTTGATATCCTTAATAAATTTCTGAGACTCTCTTTGAAGGTAGTTGCATGTTCACAGGAGTCTCCTGGATATTTGGGTATCTTTATAATAAGCCCCAAGCAAAGCCATCGCTGAGGGGCATTCTCATACCTGGCAGCAAGAGGGAATGAGTCAGATTTTGGGATTAAACATAGTAAAATGTTAAAGTAGAGACACAGTCACTCCAGCTGATTATGCAAAAGCACAAGTTAAGATTATGACAGGAGACAGCTTAATTCCCTTTTCAGTTCCTCTCTGCTGCCTGGCAGAGCAGTGGGAAGTCAGGTGTTTCAACGTTACAGCATACTTGGAGAATTGCTTTTTTCCATTTACTGTATTTTCTTCCTCCTACTACTTGCCTGAGCAGTTTGATTCTAGCTGCCACTCAGATGTGTTAATACTTTTTAGCTGTGGATCCTAAGGAGTCTGAATGCTCCTCAACGGCATTAGCTGTTGTTTAGCAGAGCAGATCAATCGCATGGCAGTAGCTGATTGAGGCTGATTTCAATAATAATACAGAGATCTCCTACTTACAATAGAATCACAGAATGGTTAGAGTTGGAAGGGACCTCAAAGATCATCCAGTTCCAACCCCCCTGCTATGGGCACAGACACCTCCCACCACACCAGGTTGCTCCAAGCCCCAGCCAGCCTGGCCTTAAACCCCTCCAGGGATGGGGCAGCCACAGCTTCTCTGGGAAACCTGTTTCGGTGCCTCACCACCCTCACAGCAAAGAAATTCTTCCTAAAATCTAATCTAAATCTCCCCTCTGCCAATTTAAAACCATCGCCCTGTGTCCTGTCCCTCCACTCCCTGACCAAGAATCCCTCTCCAGCTCTCCTGGAGCTCCCTTCAGATCCTGGAAGGCTGCTCCAAGGTCACCCTGGAGCCTTCTCTTCTCCAGGCTGAACAGTCCCAGCTCTCTCAGCCTGTCCTCACAGCAGAGGTGCTCCAGCCCTCTGAGCATCTTGGTGGCCCTGCGCTGGACCCATTCCACCAGGTCCCTGTCCTTTCTGTGTTGAGGACTCCAGAGCTGGACACAGGACTCCAGGTGGAGTCTCAGGAGCACAGAGTCAAGGGGGAGAATCCCCTCCCGTCACCTGCTGGTCATACTTCTTTTGGTGCAGCCCAGTTTGGATACAGTATATTTCACTATTTCCTTTGTCTATCCTGTTCCAGCATCCCCCTGACATGCTCTCTCCATGCCCTGTGTCATTGGGACGCCACCAGCAGTGACTTTGGTTCACACGTGATGGATATAATTCCTGTACATCAATAAGGTCAGGTCCTAAGAGCCTCCCTATGTACTTCATAGGTCCTCAGTCTGCGTTTTGATGCATTAATTAACAGAAATATGATCCTGCTGTCAGTTTATCCCTTCACTTCTCTTCAAGATTTCCACCCTTGTTGCAAGGGCAGTTGATCTTGTGAGACAGACACTGAACTGGGTCACAATGTCCAGCTCAATACTAAGGTTATTTATTTTTCCTTAATGCTCTGGGCTGTTGTTTAGAAAGACTAGCCATGAAGGGGGAGTCAGAATTATGAATGGATTTAGTCCATCAAAAGATGTAAGTAGGTGTCTGGAGTGGTGGTATTTGCAGAGATTGGAGCTAGACTCCTGGTGCCTTTCAGCAAAAGCGAGATGTTTGTTCTGCTGAAGTGCCACTGGGTAAAGCTAAGAAAATGTTATTTTTATTTTTTTCCAAGGTGTTTGGGGGCTTCCAATGTGGCAAAGGGAAAATGTATCACATAGAAGGGGTTGATTTGGTTGAAGTTCTTGGGTGACCCTTGTGTGTGTGTTTAGCAGCCTGCTTTCCTGGGGCTGCCCCATCCTGCTGGCTCTTGTGTCTTTGGGGCACCCAGAGTCATGGATTCAAAGGCAGACGAAGTTCTCAGAAGGCAGGGGAGTATTTGCAACGTCTGAAAAAAAGACCTTAGCAGCACAAGTGCCCACTCATCTCAAAAGGAGGAATTCAGAATTGTGCTGTGCTGTGTCAAGAAGTAAGAGATGTGAGAGACTAACAGCGAGGCTTGGCATCAGCTGGGGATGAGGAAAAAACAGGATTCTGGGATCCATTAACTCAATGACACCTGCAGCATCCTCTCCATGTCAACAGGCTGATACAGAAATCTAAGGGGGGAAAAAGCCCCGCTTGAACTCAGCAGCAATTTGTTTTGCCAGTAAAACATTTTCAAGTGTCTGTGGTTGCTAAATGAGAACACAGATTTAGGGCGGGTGGGGTGAAGGGAGGAAGACAGAAGGATGGAAAATGAAGTATTTCAGCAATTATACATGTGAAACAGGAGACTGGCTGGATATACTGCAAGACAGTCCAGCTGCCTGGCTGTGTAATTAAACTCCAGCCTGTCTGGTTGAAATGCAGGAGGCATTTCTGCAGAGAGGTTAAATTAAGAGTTGGTAATTACAAGCAGACATTATGGAAATGTCAAAATTAGCATGTGCTGAATGAGAAGGTTGAATGGCCCCAGCTACAGTCCAGCAGCTCAGAAGGAAAGTCTGAGGAAGGGAAATAGTCCCTTCAGTGTGGCTGCTCCTCCATGCCCTCTGCAGAGCGGTTACTCCATCACATGGACAAATTTTGCCAGAGCTGGTACTTCACCATGAGTGCTAACATGAGAAGAAAAAGACCAAAAAAGTTGGTTCCTGCTCTGAATTACCTTGTTGCAAGGTATTTCCTCCCCACTAACTGATGGGGGAAGTAACATCTCCTCAATGAAGGGAAGGCTTTAAAAGCTAAGGAAAGACAAAGGTTCCCACACTCATTTCCAGAATTCCTGGGTTCCTCCAAGGAAGGTAAGCCTCCTTTGTGAGTCTCACTGCTGCCTAACCAGCTGTTGACTTAACATTTTCATTTTCACCCTGCCTATATTGTGTTTAAAACAAAATGAACAAAATAACTCACAGCAGGCACAGTATTTTGTAAACTTTAGAGCCGGTCAGGGAGTTCTTCCCAAAACTCTGGGTGGCTTATTGCTTGTACAAAATGTCGTTTTGTAGAAACTTTGTGGACATATTTCAGCCAAAGTCTTTGGTTAAAGAAATGAGGAATCCACTTAGAAATAGCCTTTCTGAGAGAAGGCACTCCTTCACATCTCTTTGGACTTAAATGTGTCTTCTGCACCACAGGAATGACTGGAAGCTGTTCATGTGTTAACTAAGATGGGGAAGGAGGGAAGGACTGTGCTTACTTGCTTGAGATCTCCTTTACCTAGCAATGTTTCTGGAAATAGAGCTGTTATCTCTGCTGGCTTGACACAGTCACCAATGCAGCCTTGTTCAAACCACATTAGGGAGCTGCAGAAAGCATCATCATGAAGCCAAATCTCTCTTGAAGACCCCTAGTTGCAGTTATACGCAGTTAAAAGGGGAAGGCCCCACTTGTGACCCCTCTATTTCTCCAAGTAAATACAAAGGGAGGAAAAAATCGTTTTTTCTTAAGAAACTTAAAAGCCTGTCTGGTTCATAAAATTGCACTGATTACCTGAAAATAAAGGAATAGCCTACACTGTGTGCAGATTGCCTTAATTTTGCATTGTATTAATTTGCTTGTTACCTGGTATCATGGGCACAAGTTGAAGCAAAAGAAGCCAAACTTAGGCTTGTGAGAGAGAGATTATTAAGCTTTGAGTGAACACTACCTTGTGTCCCAAACACAAACTGCCTCGTTATCTTCAGATTCTGCCACCTCTTGTAGTAGGTAAGGTGACAGGGAAGAAGAGATGCAGGAAGAACATACCTTTTCCATTTGTCGAGAGAAGACACTTGACTAAGCTAATATGAATTCAAGACTGTAGTAAGGAAGGGATAAGGAAGGGATACAGCTAATTTGCCCGATGAAGCACCAAAGGGATGACAGGGACTTTTTTTTTCCCATTACTTTCCACCACTTTCCTTGAATCTGGATTAACATCAATAATTTCTTTACACAGCTACACTTCCCGCATGGGGCTAAAAAAGGAAGCATGGTTCTCCTCCTCTGTGGTTCACTAGGGAGGGGCTGGGAAATTAATTCCTGCACACTGCAAAATCTGAACTTTGCTGGAGGCAGGGAAGGAAAAAGGAGAGGGAGAGATTAGTCTTCTAAGGAGCCCAGCATGAGGATCTGCTTCTTGATATTATTAGGGAAGTCACCAAGCATTTCTTAATAAGATTTTTTAACAAACTAATCAGCAATATTGGATTTTCAAGGATTTCAGAGGGAATTCTTGCTAATTGAGGTGTCTTTTTCCATTAGCAGCTCCCAGCAGGAGCCTTGCACACAGGTGGAAAAGCATCACGTATCTTGTAAAATCAATAGTGCAGCCAATTAAAAAAAAAGCACAATTAGTGTGGCTGATTCAAATTAGAATTGCAAATTCCTAATGGATCCAGATGTCAAGGCTAGGCAAAGATGTAGGAGTCTGGTGTGTTTAAATTCAGTGAAAAGACTGTCATGTTCTATGCAATGATGTGAATTCCCATTCCATTCCCCACAACAAAGCAGCCCCACATTCCCTGAGAGTCACTCAGGCTCCTGTATTTCCGAACAATTTGAGAGGATTTAACGGCAGCCCAGTTCCCTGCACTGCTACTAATACAATTCTCTCTCACTCACACATGAAGGGAATAGTCAAATGTGGTTTTGTGTTCTTCCTTGAGCCCCATAAAATGATAATTTGTAACTGAAAATTCAGTGCCCTCAACTCGGTGGTGTTTATACTAACCCCGTGAGCTTCAGTGATGCTATCCTTCCCTCTCCAAGCTGTTGTTCGGTGTGTGGTAAGAAGACAGAACTTTTCTCTGATCTCTCTGGAGGAGAGGGTTTGTGGGGCCAGGATTTTCTAAGTGAAAAAGAATGAAAGCAGAGCAGAACCATGTCCATTAGTGTTTGAACCCTTTGGGCACAAGCTGTTGTCTTGGCCACACTGTTTTATGCCTGGCCAGAAAATGCAAGTGCTTTTGGAGCATAAATTCAGGAAAGCATTGCTGGAAGAGGTGATATGAATCAGAGAGAAGAGGGAGGGACATGGTTTAATGAGGGTTTTTTTCAGAGTTAGGTTGATGGCTGGACTCAATCTGAAAGGTCCCTTCCAACCCAGGCAATTCTATGATTCTATGACTCTATGACATCAAAATATGGTCACAGTGGTGCACAGGTACCTACAGGAGGCAGGAAGAGAAATCTCCAGTGGCTTCATGCAGCTGCACAAGGACCATGTCTCTGCTACAAGTCTCTTGGGCCTGAAGAAATCTTCCCTGCAGAGAAAGTAAGTGACCTTTTCTATCACGACTGAACAAATCCTTTAAGCTATTCTTCAGGCAAAATGATCAGCTTTGCTATTTCTAGTATTTCTTACTTGTCTGGGCAACAACTACAGTGATATATATGGTGTCCTGGTTTCCAGCAGGGACGGGGTTGATTCTCCCCTGTCTCTATCTGGCACAGCTATTCCACCCCATGCGTGCCAGGCCCA
>VXBW01007763.1:386800-507342 GCA_013400375.1 Thinocorus orbignyianus
CCCCCCCCCAGCGACAGGGAGAGGATGAGAAAGAAAAGGCAGACCCGTGGGTTGAGATAAAAACTGTTTACCAGAACCGCAGGTATTGCAGGGAAACAGTAACACAGCACATACAGACCGTAGCCCGCGCCGCCCCGACCGCCACTGACGGTGCCGAGAGGCGCCCCGGCGCCGCCCGCCCATATATCCGCCTACGCCGTGACGTCGCCACGCCCACTTCCGGTTGTGGCCCCTCCCCTCCCCGGCTAGTTCCCTGCTGCTCCTGGGCCTGGAGCACATGGTGTGGAATAGCTGTGCCGGAGAGAGCCAGGGGAGAATCAACCCCGTCCCTGCTGGAAACCAGGACGTATGGTCATGTTTGATTTTATCTGTACCATTCACCATGCAGAAAAGTTGTAGCACCTTCCAACCCAGGCAATTCTATGATTCTATGACTCTATGACATCAAAATACGGTCACAGTGGTGCACAGGTACCTACAGGAGGCAGGAAGAGAAATCTCCAGTGGCTTCATGCAGCTGCACGAGGACCAGGTCTCTGCTACAAGTCTCTTGGGCCTGAAGAAATCTTCCCTGCAGAGAAAGTAAGTGACCTTTTCTATCACGACTGAACAAATCCTTTAAGCTATTCTTCAGGCAAAATGATCAGCTTTGCTATTTCTAATATTTCTTACTTGTCTGGGCAACAACTACATTGATATATATGGTCATGTTAGATTTTATCTGTACCATTCACCGTGCTTAAAACTTGTAGCACTTTGAAGCGGGCTCCAGTCTGTACCACTTAACTCATGCTTTAACAAAAGTACTCTTAAATGTACAGTTCAGCCCCTTTGGGGATCATCAGTTGCTCCTGTGAGGACCGAGCACTAGTGCTATGAAGGTCTGATTACTGGTTGAATGACTTGATGTTGAGCTTGGAGATCTTTCCCTGGATTTTCAAACAATGTTTTGGGTGGCAGCATGACAGAAGCGTCACTGCTATGATTTTACAACAGGTTAAAGTTTGCCAGTTACTGCTTGTCCCTGTGGAGGGGCTGCAATGAAATAGTCATAGAAGTAGCAAATGGAGACTATTGTTTTGTGGTGGTGACAACCTGGTCTTGTATTGAGAGTTTGAAAGCACAATGAAAGTTGAAGCAATGTACAGACACTGTACCTCTTTATTCTATACACTTATGCCATTTATTCCATACACTAAAGATAAGCCCTCTTATGGCTCAGTCATAAGATTCCTCTTCTCAACACTGCATTAATTATTGTTGTCAGAGGTGCCTGGAAAACACACTGACAGAATGTCTTTCTGTTAGAAAATACAGATTCATTTAAATCAAATCAATTCATGCCAACACATTAGTTTTTCCATAACCATTTGTTAAAGGAAAAATCAGTACAAATTATTCCAATTTTCATCTTTGACTTTACAGTACCAAAGTGTTCTGTTTAAACAGAGTAAAATGATCTCATGTTATTTGTATAGCTCTTGAATAGACATTCTCCCTCTATACAATTACTTTAACTTCAGACTAGTTTTGCAGCGAATTTATTTTGTAGTATTTTGATTTTTATCTTAACAGCACATTCTCAAATTTTCCAGGGCCACGTGACTCCAAAATTTGGTGTTTTCTGAAAAAGTGGCTCCTGGGAGATTTTGTTTGCTCTCAAGAGGGTAGAGTGGTAGATTCTGGCTAGGCAGCCCTGCTGACTGGCAAGCACCAGAAATGCAGCAGGTGTAGCTCTAAATTCCTTTCTCTCTCGCTGGTAATATTTAATCCCTTAGATTTGCAAGCAGGGCTCCTGCAAGAAGGGATGTTTTAGGCTGCTGGTCTGGAAATGACAGATAACCCAAAATCAGAGCACGGAGAATGAAGAGAGTTAGGTACCAGCCTTAACGTGTGTGAAGGCAGGGGGATGTAGCATTAAGGTGTTTTTCAGCTTCTCCAAAATGACAATACACATTTTCTGCAGGCAGGCAGAGATGGCACCAGAGCAGCTCTGCTGGCAGACATGAGCAAACACATTTCCCTTCCAGCAAGGGAGTCAGAATTGAGAGATGGGCTCCTGTTTGTTTTCCTAATCTACTTGCTGGGCTACTTGGCTCCCTCTCTGCTCACGTGGCTGCTGAATCTGCCAGCCCAGGCTGCTCTGTGACAGCCTTGCGGGTGCTATGGGTCTGTCCAGGAACTTCTGCTGTGAGAATTCAACCAAAAGCCTGCAGGAGTTTGGGGCTATGTCACTTGAAGCAGCCTCTCTTTTTCCTGGGACAAGGTGCTGGAATTGAAATCCTTCAACTCTTCTCTAAAACCCAGGGTCATTCATTACTTTTCCTCTTTCCCTTCTGGATTCTTTTTGCTTCCTACATCCCATTTTCTCTGCCCAAGTCTGCTTCCTTCTTACCCTCTATTTCATTTCCCATGGTGTTTCTCAAGCTGTTTGTCAAGTGGCAGCAGCCTGATACCCACACTGCTCAGTGCAGGGGCTCCTTCAGGTCAAATAAGAGCCATGCTTCCTAAAAACATAGGAGGGACAAGGGACCTTTATCCCTTTGAAGAAGCACAGCAGCGTTTAGATAGTCTTGGGAGGATGAGAGCTGCTGGTTAAAACTGTGCTATGAACTCTTCCTTAGAAGCTCATGTGAAAGTCTCCTGTGCAATTAATTCTACTTTGTCACTGTAGTAATTTGGGACTGTGTGAGCAGGCAAAGATTATCCATGCTACAAACTTGGGTCTGATTTCACGAATTAAAAAGAGAAAATTAGGATTGAAGTGAGAACTTATTAGAAGTAGGGAAGGAGCTTTCTTCCCAAATCATCTTATTTTCTTTAATGGTATTTACTGAACTGGGGTCTTCTGGGAGTTGTATGCGAGTAAACAAGTAATGATGCAGTAAAAGGACTGAATGGAGCCCATTGCTAATGCCATCCTCACAGCCAGTGAAGCAGTTGGAGACTGATGCTGCAGTTTTTCTGGCTAGTGATGTCCAGTGTGCAGTTGTTTTAGCCTCCTCTCGCTGTTCCTCCAGCAAAAGAAAAGATAAGCATCAGGGAGCTTGGCAAGGGAGTAATTTCCTAAAGAGCTAAGGTTTGCATCAGCGAACAGTAAGTTTGCAATAAAGCCTTGCCTTTTTTATTTTGGCTCTGGAAGACGGGCTTGGTGCCTTGTCACATCAATCCTACCATGCCTTCCTTTTCCAGAAATGCTTTCAGTTTCCTGCTCCAAAGATCAAACCCAGTGTATCCAAAGAAAGCTTTCCTTTGAATTTCTCATCAAAAGAAAAGAAATTCATAAAATTATTTTGTTATTCTCCCTCTTCCTTCAACTAGAGGAAGTTTATTGCAAAGAAGTTTTTCTACCAGCACTCACTTTTACTCACAACTTCCTCACTCACCAGGTCTGCAGAATTAAATGCAGCTTTTTCTCTCCTCTGTGGAGAGCTGCAGAGCCTGTTAATTGCATTTTAAATGAAGCCCTGCAATGTCTAGCAGCCATCCAGGGGGCTCACAGCTTCCCTGAGCCCTGCCCGATCAGAGGTGTGACAGCAAACTTCCAGGGCGGGCCAGAGCCATTTGACGCTGTGGAACGAGAGGAAGACTGTCAGTCTGTTCCCAGAGGTACACATTCCCAAAGGCTGTTTTCAAGGTGGGATCTAAATGGTTTTGAGGGGTATTACTGTGACCAGGACCTTTAGGGTATCTGATTCAAACACAGCTCAGGTAGAGTTCCTGAAAGGATGCCCATAAGAGTATTTGTCCTGTGTCCACAGCTGCAAACCCACACCTACCAACTGAATTTCCTGCCTTCCCTCGTTGCCTTGGTGTTTGGGGATGCACTGAAGGTCAACCACAGAGTAGGCTTCAGATTTGGGTCTGATTCCCATAACAATCCCATGATACATTTTAATGGGGTGCTGAGTTGACACCACATTGCACCTCACAAGGTGACAGGTCCCCAGTCAGTTTTACAGCAGTACTCAAAGCAGACTTGAGGAGATGGGCATCCGGGAAGGGACATGGATCTAGCTACCCAAGGGCAGTGTGTATGTGGCCATGGGCCTTCCTCCTCGTGAGCTCAGAGTGCTTAGAATATCCTGCTACAGGATGGCGCTGTAGAACCTCTTTTCCAACCTCTCACATCTCACTTATGTTAGACATTTAGGGCGTGATGAAATGCCCTCTGGATCTTTCTTTCCTAAGTAGCATATCTTGCTAGCTTAGATTACCCTAGACTCCTAGCTTTTAGATAGCCAAAATCAAGTAAGATCATTACCACCATAACAGCAGGTTTCCTTATTGTCTGTCTTCCCCAAAAGTGGGGGTAATAGCACTGCTCTGCTGAAAGGATATATGAAACAGTGAGCTCCTGGACCTCAAGTTACAGTTGCCTGATCAAACAAACATGGCATGGCCTGTGTTTGACAGTCTTTTAATAAGAATGCCAGAAACAGTTTGGTAATAATCTCATTTCCCTTTTCTCTCATAAATTCCTGTTTATAAAAAATATCATTAACCCGTGGGCCAATTATTTTTGACCAGCTAATAAACCAATCTGATATACTGCTTAAAATAGACAAAGGAATCTTATGGTGCAGTTTTCTCAGAAAACAATTTAACACAAAGCTGTACATAAGAAAATTCTTACAACAACCGTCTATTAAGAATGTTACAGCCATCTCAGGGCTGTGTCCTCAACCAGCAAAAGAAATGACCCAGGATTAAAGCAAGTGCCTGCTTCTGGATCTGACCTTATGCTGTGTGCTCCTGGAATATCCGATGATCTCTGGAGATCAGGCTCCTGCAGTGTATGCATGGGTAACCCATTAGTGTAAATAGGAGGGAGTTAGTGAGTCATATACACAGATTTATTTTAGGACATGTTTCCCTGAGTTGTACAGATGTGGTATTGTGCATTACAAAGATTTCAATTCATTGAATTCAGAGGCTTTGGGGCATTCATCTTTTAAGAGCCTCCTTTGGTGACATTACATATTTACTGTAGACTTCTGACACTTTGGGCAACAGATTGCTATAGACAGATCTATTCTCTTAATGCCTTTGGGCTTTAAGCAAAAGCTGCTAAGGAAAAAGGAAACTTTCCACTAAATATAGAGCCATGTTCACTCTTTCAAATTCTTTTCACACATGCTGATTTTCAGCTTTTTGCTAGCTGACTTAATTGCATTCACAAGCTGTCCCCACTCTTCCCTTCTCACTAAAGTAAAATACAACACCTGGGTTCTTTCTCTTGCACACACACTTTCTTTTTCAGCTGAGGGATGACCAGAAAAGAAACTTTAAAAAGTATATTGTTCAGTCTTTATTTTCAGGTTGCCAAGACATGCAAACCACCTGATGGAGCTGGGTCAGGTTATAAGAGTTTTCCTGCCTCTCTTTTGTTTAAATATCAAATAGCTGCAGTGCTGCAAAATGGTATGCAAAAAGTGCAACTGTAATTAGGGCTTTAAAAGAACTGAAAACATCCTTTGCTCCCCTCTCCCCCACTACAAATTACCTACTTGCTGCTCTTTACTTCAACTCTGAATAAGTCCTAGGTGTGGGGGAATAGCGCTTGGGTCTGAGCCAGGTATGTTTCGAGTCTTCCTTCGCAATAGGCATTTATGGTGTCATTTTTTACTAAGACACAAATTTCCGTGATGTTTTCCTTGATGCTAGGGTACCTGTCACCAGTATGCGCGTTTAGTTTAACATTTACTTCTGAATGATAGATCACTGCTTTCAGGAAGAAATGGGGGATGACCATCACCCATTTCTGTTTCTGAAACTGAAGCCCAGTGGCTCTGAAATGTCCATTCCCTTCTGTGGTGTTTATGCCTGGTCCCCTGGTGGGGTGTTGCTGGTAAGTGGAAGAGCGTGGATGAACGTGAGAGCTCTGTTTGCAGGGAGGAGAGGACTGGATACTTTAGATGTGCTTCTGAGTTCAAGGAATTAATATTTGCAGAATTTGGCTGGTGTAACTGTATTAGCTAAGAAATATTAAAAAAAACAACCACCAAAATCCTAACCTGCTGATGCCAGCAAAACTCCCAGCATGGTTGGTATTACACTGGCAGTAGACCACTTTTGTCAGCTCAGCTCATGGCACTTGGGGGCACAGTATAATGAAGCTGGCAACAGCCATCCACTGAGTCTACGTGAGGAGAGACTCATGGTGTAGTTATGCCAGAGAGGATCTCTGTTGCATGCTAGCCATTATCTACTTCCCCAGGGCTGTTCTGATCTTGGAGCGCTTACTACTATTCACAGCCACGCAGCATGTTCCTCATGAGTGGATTATCCAGCTTTAGCACAACATGCTCGGAGGCCATGCAGAATTTGGCCCCTGGTTTCCTCTGCAGCTGCTGGCCAAGCTCATGAATTTCACCCTCTGCAAATCCACATCCACCCACAGGAACCGTGGCTCTTCAAAGCAGCATGGTCATGTCAGAGGGCGTAAGCGTGCTGCCCCATAACTCAGCACTTCTAGGCTGTGGAGAGACTCACTGGAGCTGTAACCACTTAAGACTAAATGAAAAGAGCCCCGACAATTTTTTGTTTCTGGCTGACCTTAACATCCAGGAATATGTGGAGGCAGCATTCCCAATAGTAACCAGCACTGCTTGAGGGGTCTTGGGAAGGTGTCCTTTGTTTTTCCTGTGAATATCAGAACTTGTGCTATGAGCTTCAGTCCTTCTCATTCAATCTGCAGGAGGCAGAATAACAAATGTTAGTCTGTCCTGCTTGAGGAGGACCTAGAAGAGACTCTCTCATTGCAATTCCTGCTAGTTCTCTCCAAACTCTCCCGCAAACTCCCTGCTCGGTATCAGCATGTAATAACTGATGGTGATTTCTCACATTTATGGCTCATTTAGTTAGTTGTCATCACTTTTAACACTTGCAGGGAGTCACCCATGGGAAGATGCATCTCTCCATTTTTTCCCAGTAATTAATTGCTTAGGCAATTAAATGTCCCAGCAGTTTCTCAGTAATGACTCTCAGTGCAGGGATAGTGACAATTAACTTGCAACCTGTGACAATACTGACTTAATTTTGAACCATGTTAAGGGCAGGAATAATGATCCAGCAGTTTCATAATTACACTTTTTACATGGAACTACACTCTCACTACATGGAATCTATTATGCAAATGAATAGCACCATGCCTGGAAACATAAAGAATCCCACCTCTTCAACATGAACAGTGTGTCTGAAACCTTGCCACCCTTATCAAATGTATAGTATCTGTGGTTTGAGTGTGAGCTGCTGTGTCTGTGGAGTTTTCCCAGGCATTCCCACCAGTGCAAAGCTCAGCAGCTACGTCGTTCCCACCAGATCAGGCTCTCAAAGTCCCCTGAAGAACTATGCCTGTTCAACAAGGCAAACTATATTATGGACATTTTTCACAACATTTTCTAAAACCCATGTCTCAAATGCGTAAGATAATCTCCTGTATATTTAAAGTGCTCAGCAATGATTTAAGAGGGCAGCAATTACTTGACACATCTCTCTGAAGGCTAAACAGTGCAATATGCTGGTGTTTTAAGTCTGATACAGAGAGCATCTTTTCATGTAAAGAGCAGGAAACCTAGTTTTGAAGGCTACCAGCCGCTGAAAGAGCCTGAGGGCCAGTTAAAGCTGCAGGCTGGAGCGTATATTCATCCAGCCACTGTCTATTCGTGCAAGGGCTTGAAGCTGATGGAGGAGGATGGCTGCATCACTAGTGAGTATTCAGGCTGTGGAGTGAGTGAGAAGTTGGAAGTGGGGAGGGAGGGAATGGTCCTGGGTATGGAGCTCGTCTGGTGTAAGCTTTTCCCCTGTGTATGATTTGCAAGCACTGGTGTGCTTGATTGTGCTTTCCGATTTATGCCTACACCTAGGCTATTGCTTTGGAGATTTAGTTTGGAGCTTGTGAAATTGTTGTTCAAAGAGGCAGTTATGTTACATCTTTATGAGTGTTCTCCAAACAGCACAGCTGCTTTGGCGAATCAGTTCAGACAATGAAAGTCCATTTGAAGTCTGACAACTTCATTTATGCCCTGTAGCCATAAGTACTGGCAGAAAGTATCAGATGGGTAAACTGCATCACTACAGGGTGGGAAGGAGGTTTGTTGGAAGGAGACCAGTGTCTTGTGATTGAAGTAATGATGGGTTTGGTGATTTGGTTGCCATGTGTGTCTATGAAAAGTTTCTGTGTGACTTTTGATAAATGACTTGGGATTCCAAGTGCCTGAGGTCTCTGCCAAATTAGTCAGACCCAAAGAGCTGAAATAGTGTACCCCATCTTCCCATACGGTTGGTGAGGAGACTCAGATATTTCCAAGATGTGTCTAAAAAGTGTGTATTCCAGGAAGGTTCTAATCTCTCTTGATGTGGCCAACAGCAATATGTTCTTATCATAAGCTCCAAATTTCTGCTGCTACTGGTAGAGCAAGAATCCAGCCAGGGCTGTCTTTGGAACATTCAAGAGCGCATTTTTTCTTTGAATTTGCAGATAAGGAAAAAATGAAGTAAGATGTAGTGAGGCTGATTTAATCAGCATAGTGAATAATGTACTCTGAGGGCAGAAACTTTATCTAGGAAGGAAATAACCTGATGTTCAGCTGTGAATCTTTAGAACTTCCATGAAAACAGTATCCCAGCTGTATCATCTGATTTGATGCTTATTTGGAAAGCACCACCATTATAGACATGGTTCTCAACTTTAGATAATCTTTCTTCCTACGGTCATGCTCTGGTTATAGAGAAATTTCTTAAGCACTCATGGAGCTCATGCTTTGCAGATGGCTGTAACAAGCCCTGCTAACCTCACTGACCACCACTTTCTACTTTTACATCTTTCCTGGGAGCTTGCATGTCAGAGCTGTCAAATTTACCAGGTTTTATTTGACACTTGGGTAAAACTGTAATAAAACCGAAAGCCTTGTTTTGACATGTTTTCCTTGCTCCTGTGCATCACATAATGTTGGGGGCAGCTACTTGAATCTCCCACTATAGTGCTCAGTCCCAGAACAAGCTAATCTCTCTGACATGCATTTTGGAACCCCTTAGCTCTGAATAGTAAGCTAGTGGTGGAACTAATCCTTCCAAAGACTTACTTCTTGGAAAAAGGGAAAGCTGTGGGAGCAGAGAGTAATTGAAAAAACAGTGTCTTGTACTGCAAGCATTTTAGTGAACCTGGAATGAGAATGGAAACACAAGGTAGTTCTTGCTAATAGGAGGAGAAACATTTTAGGTAAAGATTAAATGTCTCCCACCCCTCCCAAAATGCCATTTTCAGGAGGCTGGTTGTGGACCCAAAAGACCATACACAACCCCGGCTTTGCTGTCTGGGCTGGGAAACCACTCTGCTCGTTGGGAGTAATTCCATTCTGCTTTGCACGTGGATCACTTCTGCTTTCTTGTCTGGTTTAACCTTAATTGTGTTCTGGGGTCCTTACCATTAGGGGTCATATGGAGCATAGTCAGCAAGTTCTTTCCTCAAACTGCCTGCTCTAATTATTCTGTTAATTATTAGTTGCTCATCGTCAGCTTGTTGCTTCTCTCTAATTTCTTTGAAGGCTTGTCTGCATGTGCAAGGTATATCACTTTGGTAGCAGCAGCAAAAGTGTGGGATTTGTCTTTCTGAGGCTGGGAGTAGCTGGGTGCATTATCTAGGGTATTTTTTGATGGTATGTTGAACATTTAGACACTGAGAACTGAGCTTATTTTTGTTATCTACCTTAGAGTGAAATCAGTTGTGTCCAGGAATTGCTGGACTCTACCATGGTTGACTATATTATACGCAACTAACCTTAATGGAGAGAAATTCCAGGCTCAGCATGAAGACAGCTGTGTTGGTAGAAAAGCCTTTTAAATTGGAGGAGCTGCTGGGATGTAGGAAATATGGCCTTTCTATTGAGATAATTCTCAATAAACTAAGGTGGTGGCTCCCATGCCAAAGATGATGATCCTGGGAAACTCATTGCTCTTTGGAGTGTAATTAGGATACCAAAAGAAATCCAGTTTCATAGGTCTGAAATAGGTGGAAGCCCTGGCTTCTGACTAATCTTTCTAAATCAATTCCTTGGCTTAAGTGGGATCTCTGGATATTTATGTATGATCTATAAGAATTCCAGTTGAAGTCATAAAGCCCTGTTCTTGGTACCAGAACCTGGAATTTTAGCAGCCTCCATAGGCATCCCAGGCACCACAAGAGGAAGACAGAGGCCCACTGATATGAGCCAGATGATCACAACAGGCCCAGAGGAGTGGCAAACTTGAGCTGTCACCCCATTGTGTTCCTCTCCAAAGCCATCTGTGTTTGTAACCCTTTTAAGGACATGCACTGCAATGAAACCATATGTGTTTTCATTTGGTAAGACAGCTTGTGGAGAAAATAGTCGGGTTGTTAACAAGACAGGCAGCTGGCAAATTTGCTGCAATATCATGATTACTGTACTTCAACGAGATAATCAATAATCAGGCAATTAGGTTCTTGTGAAATCAGAAGCAGACTCTGAGAAATTGAGGAGGATGCATTTTCAAAGCATCCTTCTGAGATTCAGGGATGGAGCTTCTGTGTAGGAAAAAACTTTCTGCTCAAACCTCCTGCAGATCACTTAATACATACCTCTTAATCACAACTAAATGTTCACAGAAGCAGCTGATGGGCAATATCTTAACATCTTACGAATGATAACTTTATTACATTTCAAAGTGAATTTCTCAACTTCCTTTATGGTTTATTTCCTCTTATTTTCTTCCTTCTTTTTTTTAGTTTGACTCCTTATTTGTCTGTTTTTAATGTTTAGAGTTCTTTTGGAGATTTTTGACCAAGATCTGAAATAAATTAAGATTTCTGACTTTAAGAAATAATTTAAAAATAAGAGGCAAAGCTTGGCTGAAAAGAGATAATCCTATTCTTGGTCATAAAACATGCACTTCTGGTAGGTTTTGTATGTGGATTTCAAACAGTGCAGAAAAAGAGAACGTTGCTGGGTGTGGCTGGTAATTTTTTGGTATGCCAAGAGTTGGGAAGGTTCAGCCTGGAGAAGAGAAGGCTCCAGGGAGATCTTCAAGACCCTTCCAGTCCCTAAAGGGGCTCCAGGAAGGCTGGGGAGGGACCCTTGATCAGGGAGGGAGGCAATGGAACAAGGGGTAAGGGTTGGACACTAAAAGAGGGGAGATCGAGATGACATCTGGAGAAGAGCTTCTTTGCTGTGATGGTGGAGAGACCTTGCTCCAGGTTGCCCAGAAAAGCTGTGGCTGCCCCATCCCTGGAGGGGTTCAAGACCAGGTTGGAGGGGGCTTGGAGCAACCTGATGTGGTGGGAGGTGTCCCTGTCCTGGGCACTGGATGGGCTTTAAGGTCCCTTCCAACCCAACCCATTCTGTGATTCTGTGACTGAGATCAGACTAAGCTTTATGCAATCGAGTGGGGCTATTATTTTGTTTTACTGGTGCCCTGTAATTAAGGGGCAAGATTGGTAACTATATTTTACATGATGATGATAGCTTGGTTTTAGCGCACTGTCTTTATTGCTTCTGGTGTAATTGGATATAGGGAATTATTTGCTATTTGTATTATTTTTCCTGAGAAACAAAGATGGGGGATAGAGCTTTTCCTCCCATTGCAGGGAGACACACCAACTCGATAACTTTAAGAACAAATCTGTTTGTGCCACCTTCCTTCCTTCCTGACTTGACTCCTTCCCAAGAAAAGAATGAGTTGTACTTACTGATCCCTCCAAATAACTCTAGCCCTTTCTAGTAAATTTTATTACAAATGCAGCTTAGTCAAAGCTCAGTTATCTGGTGTTTGCAGCTTCTGTTGTTTGTATAGCTGTTGTGGGATTCTTGGGCAATGGTAAAAACCTTCGGTGGAATCAGAGGAATATGGAAACTTCCTTTCTTGACACATGGCCAGATTGTCCTCACTGAGGACAGCACTGCTCAGGCTGTTAAGGAGTTAAGGCTAATTAAGATGTTCCCTAAGACTATTTGTACATGGATTTACTTCCACTGCTTTCCAGCTGGATGAGGGGTGCAAGTTCCTTAGCAGCCTAGATGCAGAAGGAGCAACTTTAGGACATGAGAGTATCACCATGCTAGTAGGGAAAAACCAAAAGTGACAAAAAAATCTTAGAGATGTTAAGTGATGCAAGGACAAACTGGAAAGCATGGCCTGGGCTGGATTGAGCCCTCGGTTCACCAGCTAGGGCTGGACGGTTGTGGAGAATTAAGCAAATTAATGTATTTGAGTATGGAGAACTCCACTTTATGGAGCCTGGCATTTTGCTCGAGTATTCAGTGACTTAGGCAGAGGGACTACAGTCATGCCTGCCTTAGCATCAGGGAATGTAGGACTACTTGATGTTAGCAAAGAGTCTGTTGCACTGTTACTTAAAGAAAATTACATGTGAGAATAGTTGACATGAATGTAGAGAAATGTGATCTTTAGAAAGGGAGTGTCGATTACAGGGGAAATGTTCTAAAAGTCTCCTGAAGTTAGATTCTGAGTCTGTTAAAGGGTGAGGGACATCACCTCCTCCCCCCCGAATAACCCCAAACCCCACAAAATGACCCTCCAAAAAAAACACCTATTGCAAAATGAAATTTAAAAGCTTTGGAAATCAGGTCTCCAAGAAAGAAGAGGAGCCAGGGCTATAAGACTCAGATACTTTAACATTGGAAGTTTAAATGTAAGTGTGTGGAGGGGCATAAAACTTTGATGATGGACAACGCAGCCTATCAGGCAAAATTATAAGGAGACCAAGCATGTGGAATTAAACCGGACAAATTTAGACTACAAGTAAAGCATAAATGTTTAACAGAGGTTAATCAAGCTGTGGTACAATTCACTAAGGGCAGTGTTGGATTCTCAACCACTAGAAATTTTTAAGTAAGAAAAAAAAAAAAAGAAGAAAAAAAATCACTATTTTTTTCTCCAGAAAGATACAAAATAATTCAGGCAAAGCCAATGACTTGTATTATGCAGAAAATCAGATCTCATGTTCGTTGTGATCCCTTTTTGTCCTCAAGTCTATGACTTGCTTTGACAGAACTTGAAATGTGTTTCCCTGCCAGCTGTTACCTATGAGATTTGTAGTTTGAATTGTTATTTCTCTCTTACTGAGACTGGCTGGCTTTGTAGGGAAGCTGTATTTTGTATGGGCTTTCTTCTGTAAGCCCCTTTTGGGGTTTATCATGCAGCCTGTGCATTTAAGGACTTCAGTCCAGAGAGAAGAAAATGTCCAATTTGTGAAAATTGTGGTACCTGGCTTTTGAACAGTTACCCATAAGCAAGAACTCTTTCAGGAAGGTAATACAAATCACTGCAGGACTCATTCAGATTGTAACACTGAAAGCACACAAGCTTGAAATGTCTGTTTCAGTCTGTACATATATTTATTCATACAAACCAGTGAGTTCTGGGATCAAAAAAATCTTAAGGGTCTCAGTTTTTGACCAAGTAGATACCTTTGATTTTACTTTTTTGTAGCTCTGGATGAACTGTTCTGTCACCTATGGCAGCATTTTCAGCCATAAACTCTTCCTTTTTGTCCTCACGATGCTATCAATCTATATATTGTTGAATTCAACCAAAAATATTCCCACAAACTGAGCAGAGAGAATCTACGAATCTTTGGCTTGTTATGAGTCAAAGAAACAGCTCTTTTAACTAGATTATCTTGTCATCGACGAGGGTTTCACTCTGTATCAACACATGTTCCAAAATAAGCAGGTATTTTGTTCAGCATTCTGTGCCATCTTGAACCTGCCATCGTTGGAGTTCAGCTTGCACTTACTTTTATGAAACGCCTAATACACCAGTCAGAAAATACATTAACCCTCTTACTCCAATTATGTACACAGTAGGTGTGTTATTGGCAAAGCAAATGAAAGGTGAACTTTGCATCCCCAAAGAAGCCTCTCTTCTAGTGAGCGCTCCATATTCATCATGGATAATGTGCTCTCTCACTGTGAGATACGTTTAAACAGACTACTCGTAACTCCACAGGCAGAGTATGTGTTGCTCTTCAGTCTTTAAAATGCAATTCCGAGAGAGACTCATAGCATTGGAGCCTTCACGGGTTTTGTGTGCCCCGTCTCAGCTGCCGCAAAGCTCCATATCACAAACTGTGCTTAAAGCAGATTGGAAACTTCAGCCAGAAACTGCCAACTCATGAGTGTGAATCACTTCAGGAAAAGATGCTGATTTTGCTAATGGTAGTAAATGGCAATCTCTTTTCATTAATGTAAACTTACCCTTTTATGGGACAGATTTTTGCTTTTCACTTGGAATATGTCTGGAGGGGAGGAGTGCACGGGCACTTGTAAACTGAAGTACAGAACAGTAAAATCTCTAATCCAAGTGTTTTGATATTTCAACTTGCATTTTCATTGCAAAACTTTTACCTTTAATCTTTCTAAATCCTTATTTAAAAGATGCTAAAGTAGAAGAAAAATTTGCAAGTTTGTAAAAGAACAAACCATACAAAACTTAAACTTTTCATTTGACCTATTTTTTTAAATTTATTTCTGGAGTACTGAGAAGTTTTACATTTTGTTTCGTGTGGGAACATTGTTTTTCTGTTGTAAAAATTGCTAGAAATTTTTCTCTTCATTATTTATTGTGTTAAGCTGACATCTTCTGTTGAAACACTGAAAGGTGTGAGGGTGCTTTTTCTCCCTGGGGATGTGTGGAGGGTTGTGTTTGCAGAAGACCTGTAGGGTAGTGTCACGGGGAGAAGGGACATGATAGCAGATTGCTGATCACATCCCCATGGACGCTCCTGCAGTGCTGGGCTTCCTTGCAAAAAGGACCCAGGTTCTTTGGCTACAGGAAGCAACATAAATAAGATCCATCTATAATCTATGCCTGGCTGAAAGAGAATTTTGTAGAGCACTCGTAGGCACACTTCATGTCTCATCCTTCTGCAGTAAAACCCTGCTTCCAGGTGACATGTGTGCTTGACAATGTGCAGATATGACTGGTATGCTTAGATACGTAGGGGAAGCCTTGAGGGATTTAGCACCCTGAATATTCATCTTCTCTTCAGCAGGCCCAGCCTGCTGGTTTCCATAGTGACTCTGCACAAATGCAGGAGGCTGATCAGCTCTGTTTCATTCTTGTTAAGTTTGCCCGATCATCCTGGTTCTTCCCAGCCAGCTGTGATTTTTCCACAGCAGTCCTTTCCTTCCTCAGTGAACACCAGTGCTGCAGCTTGCTTTTCCCCAAATGTTTGAGCCAGGAACTCCCCCATATGCACAGCCTCATCCTTCTGAGTGATACAGAAGGATGTATCCTGCCTCCCATCGTGTTCCTCAACCCTGTAAGAAGGCTCCTTCTATGCATACCTTATGCCCCATCCCTGGAGGGGTTCAAGGCCAGGCTGGATGGGGCTTTGAGCAACCTGGTGTGGTGGGAGGTGTCCCTGCCCTTGGCAATGGGTTTGGAACTCGATGATCTTTAAGGTCCTTTCCAACTCTAACCATTCTATGATTCTATGGTGCTATGATACCTGGTTCTTCTCACCCTTGTGCATATGCCAAGGTGCTGTTCTCTCTTTTGCGGGATCAACAGTTCCCTTCCAATGCTTCCTCCTGCCTTTGCAAGTAGCCTAAAGCTGCCTTTGTGCTGCCTGCTCTCCGTGCTGCCAGTGATGAAGGTGTATTTGTAAATGCCTTTATCTCTCTTCAAAAACCCCTTCCTCCCTGAAGAAAATGCCCCTCTTCTGGCCAGTCTTTTGTGACTTAGGGGATCTGACTGTTAGGAGTTGGGGACAGAGATTTGGTTTTCAGGGAAGGGCTTTCTTCAGTGTGTGTGTGAAGTAGATGAACAGGAGCTGATGATTTACTGTTATCTCTGGTAACAGTGCTGACTTTAGGATCCCAGAAATACAGAAAGTGATGGGTGTTTGAGGAAAGTGTTAAAGCTGCAAAGGGACAGACACTGAAGGGATGTCTGGTTGTCTGGTGCTGCAGTAGTCTTCTGTCAGCAGAAGGGTTGCTGCATCAGTGCTTTCTGTGACAGCGTCAGGAACTATGAGAATGGGTCTGAGTGAGCCTGTATTTATTTACAGAGCTTGTATTTCCTCAGATTCTTTGTAGATTTTCTTGTAAGGCTTCTTATGTTCATTGGGCACAAATGAACCAAACGCATGGGCATTTTCGTTAATAGCAGAATAGTTATTGACTAATGAACTAGGACTGAATTAGAGGTGTTCTGCTGATGGTTACTGTCTCTGGGCGACATTCCTCTATTAGATGTTGGCTTTATCTCCTTCATCTTTTGTTTCTGTCAACTTCCTCTATAGTTAGTGAAGTCTAAGCTCCAGACATTTTTGGAGGTTTCCCACAAGTTAGGAAGAAATGAGGTCAAGTCTCTGACCAGTTTCTCTGGAACAGTTGTCCATTTCAGGGCACAATGTCGTGTTTCACACAGTTATGGCTTGCTGAATGTGTTTCCCCTTATGTAAAAGCCTATTTTCATTTGAATGAAAGATTCAAAAAGGAAATATTTAATAAATGCATATATTCATATGGGCACATTCTGACATTGTTTCCCTTTCCCAGCATTCTCCATGTTTCTATTATTTTTTATTTAATTGTTTATCAATAGTAGACCTTAACAGACACTACTATTAATGAATATGCAATACAGCTATTAAAAAATTGTATAATACTTCAGATGATAAGTGCAGAGTTACTTAGCACTGATTGAAAATCTCTTTTCTACATTCAAACATCTCCTGCTTATACTGTAAAGTGTCAAACTGTTTGATTACACCAAGCTACAGACATTTTCATCTAGAAAGAAATGAGACATTTCAATCAGTGCAGAATAGCAGCAGCAGTTAATGATGTGAAAAAAAAATCCCTAAAAAACAGACTACATTAATTCTTACATGATGTCATATTATCTATGCCAGTGGGAGCAGTGTGTTTCATGAAATAATGGGGAAATAATAAAACTAATATAAACTGGAGCGTAATTCCTTTTCTGAAACTAGGGAATATTTTTAGAAAGCTGATATCTTGCTGAATTTCTGTTTAATGAAGTATTATATCTTGAAAATGTATTGTCAAATGTTAATTTCTGGTGAAATAGGAATTCTGAACATCATAAGACTCTTTTCAGATTGTCTAGCCTAATTTTCTGAGACAATGAGGCTGATGTGTTTGGGCTGCCTGTGTACAGGTCTGTCTGCCTCTTTCCATTAGTCTGTTTTGAATCCATCAGTCAGGTTCAGGTGAATTTGGTGTGGAATCAGAGGTCCTGAAGATAGTAAAGGTCCTATGAATTTTGTGGAAAAAAACTAGGTAAAAGCAAGAGATCCTGTAAGTATCTCCACTTAGGAGATGGCAATGACTTGAATTCACTTACTAGTCATAAGAGGATCTTTAAGGGGGAAAAGGTTGCGTAAAGGTATGATCTGTGGTTGTTAGAAAGCTCTACTTGTAGGATGTCCCATCCATAGGGAATCAGGCTTATGTTGTTCCTTTGCTTTTGAGATGATTTTGTGCTGGAATTTAAAAGGGAAGGGATTCAACTCATCTCATTTCAGGTGCCAGCAGCAAGGCGTCTACCTCAGAACAATGCTGTTTTCAGAATTAGTGGAAACAGGCAATTGCAAATCCAGTAATTCTTCTAACCTTCTGTGGATGTATAATTAAGGAGAAGGTGACAAAATTCAAATATACATTTGCATGTCTTTGTACGTCCTATGGAAGTTTTTAGTCCTCTGAAGTAATAAATGTTCATGTGCTTCTAAATTCAGACACTCTCTTTGCTTCCAGTTTCATAGATCATAAAATGGAAAGGACCTTAAAAGATCATTTGGTTCCAACGCCCCTGCTGAGGGCAGGGGCATCTGGTACCATCATCTAGCTCAACACAGCAAAAATCATCCACCATTTCAAAGCAAATCCAGAGGTATAGGTATTGGACTTCTGCAGATACAAATGAGAAGAAGCTTTATTCCTTCTTGTTGGGTGAAAAACACAAAGCCTCATTCAGAGGATTCTGCTCATGGTGGTAGTTCTCCTTGTTTCAGTAGAATTGTTCATTTGGCAGAGACATTTCAGGTCCAGAGAGAGCAAACCTTGCTTTTCTCGGGTTGCCTGACAGAGCCAGAGGTATTTTAAAAGGTGTGCCATAAATATTCCCTTGGGCCAAGTTTCTATGAGAGAAATACCACCTATGTTTCATGGCATGATGTTGACATTTGTCAACTTCTTCGAGAAATCATGAGAACATCTTTTGGCTTTATAATACACTGTCTCCATTCTCTCTCTACTAAGCGTAATTTATAATATTTGCCCAGAACCTCTCTTACACTGAGGTTAGAGTCTGGAAAGCTTTAAATTTCAGGATTGGAATCCCTCTTTGTCAGGAGGTTTACTTTCCAACCCGCCCCCCAGCCAGAATGGCAAAATTGGGTCCCAGGGAACAGACACTGGTTCTTGCCCACCTGTGGACAGAGACACTCAGGAATGGATTACACAGAGCAATGCTACAGACCTCCATCCACCGCAAGTGTGAATGTCTAACTGTACATAAGATCATTAGATCAACCAATAAACACAACAGTGACTCTTTAAAAGATGGCTATAGTATATATTCCTCATTTGCAGTCCCTCCGGGGTGGAGACATTAATGTGAATTACAATAACCTTCAGGAGAAGGATCTGAATTCTTAAAGTGGCAACAGGGAGCAGTGAGGCAGGCGGCTGTTCAGACAGAACAAGAGTAGCTGCAATTCCTCCTCGTGTCTGAGGACACAGAGGATGGTGCATGGGGGACTGGGCACGCATGTGTGAAGCTGTTTTGCACTTTGCCATGTCGCTTCTCAAAAGTGACTTTCTGTATTCAACAACTGGAGAAGTGTCTCCTGCCACAGCAGGGCTTTAAGGGTCATCTCTTCTGAGTAGCTTCTGCATCTGTGGAGCATGGGTGACGGTAATTCAAAGTGACAGGAGCGTCTTCTAGCCCACAGCATTGTCAGCAAGCCGAACTGCTCAGAGATGACAACCCCGCTTCTTCAACAGACTCAGAGCTGTCATTCCCCATTTGGCTTAAACTGGTGAGGGCTCTGATGAACTGATTTCAGTGAGAACACATAAACTGCAACCAGTGCAAAGGGCACAGTGGGAGTAAGGTTTGATGCTGAGAAGACTGGAGGTGTGAAGGGGATGAGGGGGGCTTGTAAGCCAAAACCAGGGCAGAATGCTGGGTCAGGATGTGGAACTAAGTGTCTTGGGGGGTGATGGTTACACTGTTGGGATGCTGGCTGGAAGTTCTGCTGCTGAGACTACCAAGAGGTTGCTGCCTTTTGGAGGAAAAGAAGATGGGTAGGTATAGGTCACAGAAGAGGGAACATATGCCAAGTGACAGTTGTATACATGGGGCCTATCTCAGGTCTTTGGGTTGTGAACTAGGGAAGATACATCCCCTGTTGATGGGAGGTGTAACCTTTATGTCTTGGTTGTATAATGAGTCCATGTGCTTCGATCAGGGGCGAGGTTATTTCTGGGGAACATCTCCACAAGGAAAAGGCTGAGCATAAAACCAAGTTTATTCCCCAAAGCTTAGATCCTCCTCTAGGAATGCCACTCAAGGATATGAACTTGCACCTGAACTGGAGTGGTAACTACAGAGTTAGATAAATGTCAAAATAACTCTCAGCAGGATAACGAGGACAGAGAGATCTCTTGGGTATGCATTTTTAATGCACAGGTATCAGCTGTTTGCTTGCTAGTGCCTGTGCATCTCCTTCCTGACACTTGAAACAATGGTGTTTACATTGAGATTTCGAGTAATAATTTTACTCTCATTCGACATGCTTTAAGGTGGATTTTGAATGATTTCGGTAGCCAGTGCAGTTCAGAGTAAGCGTTGCATTCTCATAGAGTAGATGTCTGCATTTAGTGAGCCACATTGAACCTCATTTGATGAATCCTACCTTACTGATCAAATTCAAATGTCAATAGTATTTGAACAAAGCACTTTTCCATATTCCAAGTTTCATACATCTAATATCACATGAAGTAAAATAATGTGTGGTAGAGAAAAGACCCATGGAAAAAAAACAGAGTGGCTGTAAATTCTGCAGAAGTCCAGGAAAATCTGCTGGGGTCAACCTCCGTGTTTTTCAGATACCTGGAAATTTTTTTGTTTGGCTTGAGAATATAATCTACTTTGTGTGCTTGTTCAGGTAGAGTGTCTGGCTCCTTGGGGAATGCTCAATACATAGTTTAATGCAGACATTTCAAATAGAGACTAAACCAGCTGCACAAACCTGTGTGTTGAGACAGGCTGCCCTCATGTTGCATTCCACAGAGTGAGGTCACGCATATTACGTTAAACCAAAGAGCGTGAAAACTCTTGGGGGTCTAAAAATTGCCCAAGATATCTAGGGAATTTATCTGTGTTGATTCTTGCAGGAATGTTAACACTTTTACTTCTCAGGTTTACCTGCCTCACTGAGACCTATGCTGAAACTTAATTAGTCCTTTGCAAAGCACTTTGAGATTTTTCAGATGAAAGGCAGTGTAGAAGTCCAAAGGATGTAGAACACACATTACCAGCTGAGAGCTATGTGAAGAGCTGGAAAATGTTGAAAGGAATCCTGCCAATTAATTTACACTTAAACAGAAGGTTTTGTTTTGCTGAAAATTAAAAAAAAAAAGTCAAACTAAAATCAAAAAGTAAACACTGAAAGATTTAAACTCCCCTGGATAAAATTATGTTCAGTATTTGTTCAGTTTTGCTAATCAAAGCTTTAAGACTTGAAAATGTAGTGACTATAAGATTTTAAAGAATAACGCACATAAAATACTTAGAGACCCATTTGCTTCTATGAGAGCCAGGCAGAAGAAAGCAATGAAGAAACTGAGGATGCTGTGATGAAACACACTGTGTATAGGGAAAGAAAAATGGTTTGTCTGCCTTCTCATCTGAGCTGGCTAAAATACAAGAAGCAACTAGGCAACTCAGAAAAGCACCATTATACTTCTGAAGATGTGCTAGTCTGGTGCTATTTGAAGGTGAGGAAGGAGACAGGAGTGACAGAATAAAGGCAAGAGAAAGGATTAAAGTTTAAACAACCCCTAACCCCCCACTGAAACTCCCGAAGAGAGGTGATTTTATGTGTATCTTTTTAAATTACAAAAAAAAAAAAAAAAAAGCAAGCTGAAATTAAAGGCATCAGCCATGAAGAGTTACTGCTGGCAGTTCTGAGGAGGGGTTAACATCTGCTGTAGAAATTACATCATCATTTCATTTTTTTTAAGATTGTGTTTGCAGTTTTCCTTTAACATGACGGCTTTGAGGTTGGTGAGGAGACTGTGTGAAGTGCCAGCCCGATCATTAGATGGAGCCTGTGGTACCCCAGCTCCTGGGTGCTGAAGGGCACTTTTCCTACCAGCGTGTGTTTTCAGCAGCTGCTGGGCACCAGTTGGGAGAGCAGCAGAACTGCCATGTCCAGTCCAGTGCCTCAGGGAGAAATAACTGCTGGTGGCCTCAAGTGCAAAGAGGCGAGGAGCAGGGTGTTGGGCAGACACAGCTGGCAGGAAAGCGGAGATGAGAGATACTGCTCAAGGCAGTCCAGGTGGAGGAGGAATAAAGGGTCCATAAGCACTTGAACGTATGAATTTGGACTGTGCAATTAAACGTATGGACCAAGCTTGTGTAGTAATTACTGAGAGAATTGCTGTGCATTTTCACCAAATGTCCCAAGAGACAAGCAGACAGTTTGTGTGCAGATCATGTATTGTAGAAAGAAGTGCTTTGAACTTTGCCGTCCTTCAGTATCCACAGAGATCTGCTGTTTTTCAGTCTTGCAGAGCAAAATCCACAAAGTCTACCAGTATAATACAAGGATGTATGTGGGGGAAGGAGGGCAGAATATATTAATTCATTTTTTGACTGTTTCTCTTTGGAAGCAAAAAATCTCATCTGAAGGATGTGAAGCCTCTAGCTAGTAAGACCTCTTGGTTCCATGTAGAGTGTCCATTTGTGTGGATGCTGATCGGCTTAAGAAAATTAATTCTATTTGTCAGTAAATATTCACCCCGGGAATAAGGATGTGACTCTTTCCAGAGTTTTTGTACCCACTGGTTCTGCCCATCTCCTAGTGCTGAATGATTTGTGGATGATCTCAAATATTATTTGGTGTTTTTCATGACAGAAAAAGTAGATGGTCCCAAGGCAGTGATTTCTCATGGAATTTTTTTTGTTGAATTACTCTCTTGAAGCCCCTCTGGCTTCAGTAAGTCTCTTATTTCCAAGAAAACTACAGCATAGAAAAGAAAAATTTTGTTTCTTTATGTATTAACTTGTCCTTGGAAGATTTTTAGAACAGTTTCGACCTTTGCCTGCTGCTGTCTTTAGGGCTGTTGTTATCAGCTGGAAACCATGAGGAGCAAGGGCTGAGAGAATGGGGAAGGTTGGAAACTAGGCAAATACACTGTACAGATAGAGCAGAAAACAGATGGGGTGAGCAATTTCAAAGCGAGGAATGCACAGCCCATCTTATTGCCCAGAATTAAACAAGGGAAGTGTCCTGTTTTCTCTGTGACTCAGAGTTGCAGAAAATCGTGTCTGTAAACTCCCTTAAGTCCTTTTATCCTCAATTCAGATATTCAGACTTTCCCATCAGCTCGTAATCACAGCATAAGGCTTTAGTCTGACAATGAAGTTTTTATCTGAGGAATCACTGCCCTTGGCTCCTCTCTGCCCAGTGGCCAAATGAAAAATCTGACTTACGTTCATCTTCCAGGTATGTCTCCCTGAACTACCTCTCTCATCTGCTAGGTCAGCTCCTATATCTGTAGTACAGATGATGTTATGCTCAGTGACGTTTTCCACCTGGTTTCCCAAGAAAGTCTTAGAAGTATCTGTCCATCAGCTCTGACCTGAAGTCTGACAGTTATCAGGGTTTCTTTTTAAAAAAGCCAACAAACCACAACCTGATATACTTGCTCTGAGGCTTTCTTGAAGCCTGGGAAGAGAGGAAAGGAAAGAGCAACCACCTCTGCCTCTACAAGAGCAGAGGATTGCTCCCAAAAGGATTCAAATGACCTGACAGTATGTATCCAGAGGATGGTTACTCTTACTGCACTGGAGGAAGGGAAAAATAGTTTCCTAAATGAAGGCCTGATTCTGATGTGTATTATAGACAGTCTCTGGCCCCATAGGTTATCAGTACTATGTTGAGGTATGCTTTTCAAAGCAGGGTGGCTTGGCCATGTGAAGTAGTACATTTGGCTTTATACAGCTGTTACCACAGCTTCTCTGGGTTTTCTTAGTCAGGTATAAATTCTAAAAGAAATTCTGTCAAGTGTCTACCCTCGTTTCCCACGTGCTACCTGGTAGAAGGGATTTAGCTGCATTTACAGCTCTTTTCCTGGTGTGGCAGTACTGCCAACAGCCCCAGTGACCCCTGTGCTGCTCTTTGATGCATGAACTAGTTTTATACTTGTATCACCTTCATCTTTTCAACAGACTCTTCTGGTTTACGCTGAGGAAAATGGAGACAGAACTAGGACTTGGTACATATGGCAGGAATTATGATGTCCTAACTGTATGAAAGATGTTTCACTTCACATGAATCTCTGTTACCCACCAGCACTCATACTTCTTTTGAGTAGTACACTCATACACATAAAGGGTGTGAAGCTGCTGCACCTTTCTCCTTCCCTGCACCTTATGAGGTGTTTTTTTCCCCCCAAAGATTGAGTTGTGGCCCCTCTGAGGCAGGAATAAAGCATCCGCCATGGTTGTGGGTTCCCTGGCAGCGTTAGTAATAATCACTAATCACAAGTAGCTTTGTGATTTGCCAGTCTTTCAGTAGAAATATGATATACAGCTTGTGTAAGATGTTCATGCCCAAAGGTCGTAGAAACCTTCTAAGGTCCTCAGTCATTTTTGTATATTCCACCTTAGTGCTGTGAAAGAGACTTCTCAAGCTCGTAGTATCTTTCCCTCTCCTGCATGCAAGCCCTGATTCTTCAAGGACTTTCTCCATCACAACATGATTTCTAGAGGGAATTCTACTCTTGACTGGCTCTTCCCTCTGCCTGTTACCTTGGAGGCAGGGACAGTCCCAGTGCAGAGTTCCTCTAAACTTTATCTTTTGATGTTAGGAGTGGTTTCATCCTCCTCAGCCTCCTGTCTTGATGATCCAGCTTGTGCCCTTTGTACACAGCCTTTAGATACTTACTCATTTTAGATGCTTCTGATGCAAAAGCAGAAGTCAAAGACTTTTTTCTGTAAATACTTTTGTATTTTGGCTTTTTTAATGAAAGAATTTCTCCAGTTTACCCTTTTTGGTTGTGAGTCTGAACTATTTACCTGGGATTTCTGTTCTTTTAACAGAAATCCCAGGTAAATAGTGACTTGATTAGGGTGTGTAAATAATGTCTCGGGCACTTCCTGTTAATCATCAGTATTTTCAGTTAGAATTAGAGCTGTCTTATTCAGTATCTTCTTCCCCATCTATTATAGCTGAGGATTTGTGACAGAGATGCTCAGAGCACAAGAAAACCTGCAAGACCCATAGGATGAGTCTCAGTCCAGCAGCCTCTGTAACCTCCTACCTTTGCATTTATTATTTTTACATTCTGTCTCTCCTCTGTTGTGATAGACAGATTAGTAAACATAACCTGATTAGCTGTGACAGAATTTGCACAGATTGGATACCAGAGTTCACACAGGTGCTGCCACAGGCCATAACAAATAAAAAAAAAACAGCCCTTGTATTTCCATCTCGTCTGAGCTACAGCATCTGCAATGGCACAGCACCTTCTAGCTCCAGGACAGAGCATTGATCCAGCTTCAATTCAGATCAAAGAATATCTGTTTCACAGAATCACAGAATTATATGGGGTTGGAAGAGACCTTTGGGGATCATCCAGTCAAAACCATTGCCAGAGAAGGTCTTCCTACAGCAGATTGCACAGGAATGTGTCCAGGTGGGTTTTGAATCTCTCCAGAGAAGGAGACTCCACCACCTCTCCGGGCAGCCTCTTCCAGGGCTCTGCCACCCACAAAGGACAGAAGTTCCTCCTCATGTTTAGGTGGAAATTCTTATGTTTGTGCCCCTTTCCTCTTGTCCTGTCACTGGACATCACTGAAAAAAGACTGGCCCCATCCTCCTGACACCCACCCTTGAAGTATTTATAGGTGTTGATCAGATTTCTATTCTCCTGACTAAAAAGACCCGAATACCTCAGCCTTTCCTCAGCAGAGAGTTACTCCAGCCCCCTCATCATCTCTGCGGTCCTCTGCTGTCCCCTCTCCAGCAGTTCCCTGTCCTTCTGGGACTAGGGAGACCAGAACTGGTCCCAGTGCTCCAGATGGGGCCTCTCCAGGGCAGAGCAGAGTGGCAGGATGACCTTCCTCCACCTGCAGATCACGCTCTTCCTGGTGCCCCCCAGGATGCCATTGACCTCCTTGGCCACAAAGGGCACATTGCTGGCTCATGGGTGTCCAGTTGCCCACCAAGTTTTCCAGGTCTTTTTCCTCAGAGCTGCTCTCTAGCAGGTCCCTGCCAACCTGTCCTGGTGCAGGGGTTATTCCTCCTCATGTGCAGTACCCTACACTTGCCGGGGTTGAATTTAATCGGGTTCCTCTCTGCCCAACTTTCCAGCCTGTCCAGGTCATTTCCACACTCTTGTAAACACATTCAGTGGTTGCTGGAATAGTTTTCCTCATCACAGGCAAATCTAACTTGGTCCTACTTAGTTTAGTTTCAAAGAACTGAAAATGTTTTCAGTAAATGCAGAAGATGTGCTGGAAAATGAATCCCACAGAGGCAGAGGTTTAATGCATTTAAATCCCATTCCGGGTATTGCCAGAACCTGATGACTTTGGGTTTGTGAGACAATTAGGCAAAGCCCATTAATGCAATCAAAGCAGGTTCCTGTAGTCAAACAGGGCCTGGCTCAGTGAGCCATGAACATCGTTGTGCACATCACTGCAAAACTGAACTCTGTCCTTTAAAGTGAAGCTCTCACTTCAGGGTGTAGTCCACGGACCTCCTGTGGCTGGATGGCTGTTAAAAACCCTGGGCAGACTTGAACAGTACCTGAATTTTCAACATCAAACCCCTCTCTGTCTGGTCAGAAATCTCCCTAAACAAGTTATAAAGTTGCAAAACAAAAATGAAGGTACTTTGAAGAATGATGATCCCAGATTATTTTGCTTCTGTTTTCTGTGGATGCTGGGTCTGTTGTTCAGATGGTGGATCCACCCTCCGTATTCAGTAGTGAGAGCCTCTTACTTTCACAGTGAATTTGTGCTAATGAAAAAATAGAGTTTTACTGAAAATAGAATAAATATGTTAGGAATTTTTACAAAAAATTGGAATAAAATAAAAATATGGGGAAGATGGAAAGCAATTGTATCTCCCAAGGAAAGAAAACATTTTCCATCTACATTTCTTAGGAAAGTTGGGGTAAACTTACTTTTGAAGGAGATGTAGGATATTGCTTTCCTTTTTAGGAACAATGCTTTTGCTTCCTAAGCTGCATAATCTGACTGGTATTGAGTGGTGAAAGTGTGAGAAATAACACTTGCAATGACTGTTGACTGTTTTCCAGCTTGGGGCAGATGCAAACTCGATGTGACTAATGAAGGGAGGGAGAAACGAATCCTTCTCCCTTGCTGGAGAGAAAAGAAAGGCTTCTGGCCTTCCCACTTAACCCAGTGCCTGTTGTTATGCCATGCAACTGGTTATCACTCATGATCCTGGGAATGGTGCCAGTTCTGGGGTGAGAGTGGGAGACAGGAAAACGAGGGAATGGGGAGACACGGGACCCTAAGCACAGCTTGCAGGTCCACTTCTGTCTGAAAAATTGAAAAGCATCCAATTCTGTCAGACATCCACCCCTCTCTCTTGTTGATCTAGCTCCAGGTTTTGCCCACTGGAAACTCAGCCAAAAGTGGTGGCCTGAAAGCAAGTTAAGGATCCACTTGTTACCATTCCGTGCTGTGCTCTGGACAGCAAAATAAAAAAACTGTAAAGAAGGCCAGAGAAATATGGGGGAAGGGTGTATTCTTTCTCTGTGCTTTCCTGTTTGACATTTCAAGTGGAATATTATTTCCCAATGGGAAAATTCAAATGATAATTTCCCTGCAAGAACTCCAGAGGGAAAAAAATAACACTCTCGATCTTCAGCCCAGCGGTAATTCTGACTACCTATGTTCCAGGCACAATGTTCTGCTGTTTCCTAAGGGAACTGAATTAATTCTGATAAGCAGTATTTCATCTTTTAAGAAAGGTTTCTTTTTTTTTTAGCATCTGATTGATATCTTTTTTAAAATTTTTCCTTTTTTTTTGTTGTTTGCTCAATTACTTCAAAGACTTCCTTGATTTTCACCAGAGCGTGTCATGTGGAGTCCATCCTCTTCATCAGATTAAACTTTAAATTGTGATTTGCAGATAAAATCAGCAAATTGCACAAGTCAACAACAAAAGCACATGACAAATTGCAGGTCCCCTTAATAATGAATCATTGCCAAGGATCCAGGTGCTGAAGCAAGCGAGCTCTTGAATGAACCACCTCATAAATCTTTGCATTCAGGCTGAAGTAAGAGGCCAAGGCCATTTTCCAATGAATATTCATGGACTGAGGAAAACGTGCTGTTAACGGACAACATCCAAAGGTGTATGAATAAAACAAATAAATAAAATTACTTAATCATCAAGGTTCACTCCACATTTCAAGGAGAAGCTGAAGTTCCCATGTATAAATAGATTTGAAATGGTTTGGATGCTGAGCAAGTGCAATAGTATGCTGCAACACTGAAGTAGCTGAGGGAGTTAACTGGGAAGGTTTCTCAGGGTGCTGTCTGTTTCTTTACAAAAGTTTGGTCTTTTTCACATGTAAAGGTGTTGCTGAGTGCTGTATGTGCTGTGGGTGCCTTTTCTGGTTTGTGAGACCAATATCAAGCACAGAGCCATGACAGACTCCTCCTGAACTGGCGTAATGGCAGCGTGTAGAGGCTTAGGGCTTCCTACAGGTCCCTGAAAGGAAGGTGTAACCAGGGGAGTCGGTCTCTTCTCCCAAAGAACAGGCAACAGGACAAGAGGAAACGGCCTCAGGGAGGTTTAGGATGGATTAGGAAAAATTTCTTCACCAAAAGCTTTATCAAGCCTTGGAATAGGCTGCCCAGGGCAGTGGTGGAGTCCCCATCCCTGGAGGGATTTAAAAGCCAGGCAGATGTGGTGCTGAGGGACGTGGGTTAGTGGTGGTTTGGGCAGTGCTGGGTTGATGGTTGGACTCGATGATCTGAAAGGTCGCTTCCAACCTTGATGATTCTATGATTCTACGTAGGATTGATCCCATGGATAAGTTCAGAGACTCTGGGAGATCTAGCGCTATGAGCCAGGTAAACCACTGTCCTTTGGACTGTGTCACTCTGCTTAGCTTTACAGCCAGAGTGTTACAGTCTGGAATCTCAGACTCTGTGCAAAAGCTCCAGAGGATTTTAGCCTGATTCACTTTGTTTGTGCTTCTGTCTGTACATAGAAGAGAATGATACCTCCATTGCGTGGTGCTTNAGACACGGGACCCTAAGCACAGCTTGCAGGTCCACTTCTGTCTGAAAAATTGAAAAGCATCCAATTCTGTCAGACATCCACCCCTCTCTCTTGTTGATCTAGCTCCAGGTTTTGCCCACTGGAAACTCAGCCAAAAGTGGTGGCCTGAAAGCAAGTTAAGGATCCACTTGTTACCGTTCAGTGCTGTGCTCCGGACAGCAAAATAAAAAAACTGTAAAGAAGGCCAGAGAAATATGGGGGAAGGGTGTATTCTTTCTCTGTGCTTTCCTGTTTGACATTTCAAGTGGAATATTATTTCCCAATGGGAAAATTCAAATGATAATTTCCCTGCAAGAACTCCAGAGGGAAAAAAATAACACTCTCGATCTTCAGCCCAGCGGTAATTCTGACTACCTATGTTCCAGGCACAATGTTCTGCTGTTTCCTAAGGGAACTGAATTAATTCTGATAAGCAGTATTTCATCTTTTAAGAAAGGTTTCTTTTTTTTTTAGCATCTGATTGATATCTTTTTTAAATTTTTTCCTTTTTTTTTGTTGTTTGCTCAATTACTTCAAAGACTTCCTTGATTTTCACCAGAGCGTGTCATGTGGAGTCCATCCTCTTCATCAGATTAAACTTTAAATTGTGATTTGCAGATAAAATCAGCAAATTGCACAAGTCAACAACAAAAGCACATGACAAATTGCAGGTCCCCTTAATAATGAATCATTGCCAAGGATCCAGGTGCTGAAGCAAGCGAGCTCTTGAATGAACCACCTCATAAATCTTTGCATTCAGGCTGAAGTAAGAGGCCAAGGCCATTTTCCAATGAATATTCATGGACTGAGGAAAACGTGCTGTTAACGGACAACATCCAAAGGTGTATGAATAAAACAAATAAATAAAATTACTTAATCATCAAGGTTCACTCCACATTTCAAGGAGAAGCTGAAGTTCCCATGTATAAATAGATTTGAAATGGTTTGGATGCTGAGCAAGTGCAATAGTATGCTGCAACACTGAAGTAGCTGAGGGAGTTAACTGGGAAGGTTTCTCAGGGTGCTGTCTGTTTCTTTACAAAAGTTTGGTCTTTTTCACATGTAAAGGTGTTGCTGAGTGCTGTATGTGCTGTGGGTGCCTTTTCTGGTTTGTGAGACCAATATCAAGCACAGAGCCATGACAGACTCCTCCTGAACTGGCGTAATGGCAGCGTGTAGAGGCTTAGGGCTTCCTACAGGTCCCTGAAAGGAAGGTGTAACCAGGGGAGTCGGTCTCTTCTCCCAAAGAACAGGCAACAGGACAAGAGGAAACGGCCTCAGGGAGGTTTAGGATGGATTAGGAAAAATTTCTTCACCAAAAGCTTTATCAAGCCTTGGAATAGGCTGCCCAGGGCAGTGGTGGAGTCCCCATCCCTGGAGGGATTTAAAAGCCAGGCAGATGTGGTGCTGAGGGACGTGGGTTAGTGGTGGTTTGGGCAGTGCTGGGTTGATGGTTGGACTCGATGATCTGAAAGGTCGCTTCCAACCTTGATGATTCTATGATTCTACGTAGGATTGATCCCATGGATAAGTTCAGAGACTCTGGGAGATCTAGCGCTATGAGCCAGGTAAACCACTGTCCTTTGGACCGTGTCACTCTGCTTAGCTTTACAGCCAGAGTGTTACAGTCTGGAATCTCAGACTCTGTGCAAAAGCTCCAGAGGATTTTAGCCTGATTCACTTTGTTTGTGCTTCTGTCTGTACATAGAAGAGAATGATACCTCCATTGCGTGGTGCTTCAAGATGAAAGTGCTATCTAGGAATCTGATATTTCTTTCACTCAAAGGAAGAGCTTCTTTTCATCTGTGTTTGCTTCATATTGAGAGACAATTCACTGGCAGAGGTAGTAGTGGTTTTGTTTGCATCTCTTGGCATTGCTCTGGTTAAACTTCTACCCTGCAAGTGAATGAAACTAGTATTTTATCCCCTGTCTACAATGTGCTATTTCGTTGGAAGCTGGAGTGTAATGAACTTGCTGTTTATTACAATTAACAAATAAATCCCTATACCTTTAAATTAGATCATAAATCTTTCAGTGAATTTCAATACTGTGGTGATTATGTTTTCTTTCCCATAAGAGATTCTTCAGTGATAGGAGCCAGGCAACTCTTATTCCAAATAATATGACCCTGAGGACATTCCTTGTGACATATTTGGTCTTTTTCTCAGTGGCTTCTTTCTTTTCTAATCATCTGAGGTGCAGCTTAACCACAGCAGTACTAGCTAGTGAATTATAAAACACTTATATTGCAGAGAAAATTGCTTTCTGGTGGTTAAAAATCAGTGCAATTTAGGCTGCGTGTCTTCTGTGTGTGGGGGCTGGCCTGGGAGCTCTGTGCGCAGTGCCTGGCACAGTGCTGTTGTGGGGACACTGGGGACGTGGTGATGTTAACAGCAATACAGAGATTTGTCAGGTTTCACTCACCGAATATCAGTCCACTGAAGTCTCTGCGTAGCTGTAGTTAGAGCTCATGCACTGAACACAGCTCTGTGGCTTCTCTTACTCTCCCTGAGCACAATATCGGGCAGATTTGTGGTTCTCTTTGCTTGTTGAGTTGGGTGCAGGCTACAGAAAAGGCTGTGATGTACATCAGATAAAGAAATCCCAAGGCAGTCCTGAGACATGTACTCTGGGGAGTCCTACTTTAGGAGGACTTGGACTAGATGATCTCTAGAGGTCCCTTCTGACTCCAACAATTCCCTGATTCCCACACCTGCAGCACACTCCCACTTACAGCTGTGTATTGTACATCTGTGCATCACGTAACATCAGTGCTTTGGCTCTTCCTCCTTCTATGACAGACTGTCTGGGCTCAAGGAATCACAGAAAATAGGGAACTTGTGAAGACCTGACTGTCAGATTGGACTGAAAATGGGCAGGGGCCCATTGGTGCAGATTGCCTTTGCTGCAGAGCAGCTTGTTGTCTTTTAAAGTGAATCATCTTCACATTATTATGGTCCCAATTTTGATGAAGCGTAAGTTACAAGGCAAAATCACTATCTAATGATCTAAATTACTAGATTTAAGAAAACAATTTATCAAAGCAAAGCCTATGAGGTCCTTCATGTTTCTATTATCCTGAACCTACTTCACCTGGCAGAAGAATGGAGAATTGTTAGAGGTTTTGTCTTGGGGACAAACTGTTTCTCAGACTTGCCTTTTTAAGCTCTAAAGTAACTATTTTATATGGTTGATGTGCCTCAGTCATTTGGACTACCTTATCCCAGCTTTTTGTAGATCTTTGGGATACTGAAAAAATGGTCAAGCATCCTGATAAGATTGTTTCCTATCTCTAACTGGCAAACAAATCCAACAACTTCAGATTCGAATGAAGCTGAGATACTGCCAGTTTTATATGGAAAAACAGTGTCCTCACGACAGATGAAAAATCAGGCAGCTTGTCTTCCCAGAACAAGAGTTTCCACTGACACATCAGTGAAGGACTGAGCGTGGTGGCTCTGCTTTGTACTCCGCATCCTGCCTGGCAATGATTTAGCAGTTAGTATTTGTCATGTTTCTTTTTTTTTGCCTCTTATTTTAGTGCTTTAAAGGATGTTGAACCCTGGTTGTGATAAAAGCCAGTGTTTCAGATTTTGCTGTATGGGAGGCAAAAGCAAGAACGTGAAAAAAAATATATAAAAATACAGTGCTGATCCATCCAGAGCCCATTCTGGTTTGCCACCTCTTGTGAACTGGACCCCGTGGTAGAAGCTGCCCCTTCCCACGGACCTGGAGAAGCACAGAGCTCCTCTGCAGCCAGGGGTGGTGGCTGTGGGTGGTTCAGCACATGCAGAACTCTCAGCAGTAACTTTTCTCCTCACTCTTGGCTAATCTGGACATGTGGAGAGGAAATTCAGACCCTTTCAGTACAAAAAGAGAAAAGGTGTCCCCACCCTTCTCACCTAACTCATCAGAATGAGGATTTCTCTTCATCCATCTCAATTCCAAAAACTGAATTAAACAGTTGTAAAAGACAGTCTTCAGTTCAAATGTTTGTTCTCTTCTCCCATCCTGGCTTGTGATCTGACTGGAAGCACCAAGGCAGAGCTCTCTTCTTGAATCTGCAGAGAGCCTGAAACAATAACTCTTGAGACATCCAAAAAGTGTTCTTCATGTCAGTAATGAGGATCTGAGACACCTACTTCCAGTCATTTTTACATCTGTTTTTCAAAGCTCAATGTTTATGTGACCCCAGGAGGTGGAGCATGAATAGAAGTACCCTGGAATCACTCACGAATTGTAGAAGTTTGCCAGTGCTGAGTGGAACCCCAGGGCCCTGCAGTGGCTCTGGCTGCACAGCTGACTCATGCTGTGTGTGACAGGAGCAAGCATTGAGAATTCTTGATCAGGTATTTTAAAAGCACACGTGGAGGTGGTAGCTGCTGTTAGTGGAGAGGAAGTACAGGATCTTAAAAAAAGGATATATGTCTTTTTTTCTTCCTAGTGATTCTTGCGCTGATTTCCTTTGCAGGGTAGAGCTGGCCTTGTTCCATCCAGTTTCTGTCTGCATTTCAAACCTCCTACACACCGCATCTTCCCTTCCAGCAATGCTAGAGCTCCTCAAAATGGAGCCAAACCCTTTCCCTCACGATATGGGTATGTTCCCCTTCAGATGCACAGATGAATGTTGCAATGAGGAAAAAATAGCTCCACTCCCAAACGTAGCAGCATGGCTCATATAAAGGGCTAAACTTTACCTGAACTACAGCCCACAATTCTCCGTCCTTTCCTATGGGATCACCAGCTCATATTCCTGGTTGTGATGATTTTTCTGCCTGTAGAGCTCGGCCACTCTCCGGGTCTCATTCTCCATTGCCTGGATGTCCTTCTGCTTTCTCCTCATGGCAGCTTTGCCATTGGCAAAATAGTCACTTGAAAATCTATTTGCAAATGGTTAGTGCCACTTGAAGCTCACAGTAATCATAAATGGGACTAATTAGCTGCAGTGCAAGTTAAATCGTTGATCATTGCCTTTCAGCAAATCAAAGACACAATTCCAATTAACAGTAATAATTCAAAACAATTAAGCAGTTACTGCTGGAGTTATTTTAATCTAAATTGCAGTGAAATGAACCTTCTCTCCAGCAGGGCTTTAGCTCCCGGGTAAAGGCTTTCCTGGGGGAAAAAAAAAAAAAAAAGTAAATAGTAACAACTGTATAAAAAGAAAAATCAATAAAAGATCATTTGCAACTTGTAAGAGGTTTGCAGATCTGAGCAGGAATTCCAGATTGTATTTAATAAAGCTTCAATAAATTGTGTGTTTACAAGGTGGAATTTGAAACAGCATTCTCAGAGCAGTCTAAGGGGATTGAGATTAGAACAAGCTGAATGTTTAAAAACACAGTGCCTTCTCTCTCTCTATCCTTGTATTGTATTATTTTTTGGCAGAAATTCCCAACTGAATCATGTTAGCAGAAAATTTACAGTTTTGCTTTTTAATATATAGAAGCTTTCAAATTTGCAAGTTTTCTTTGTTTTATTGTAAGATGAGAAATATCTCAGTGACAGAACGGAGACAGAAAGGGGCCAGGAGGGGTGTAGGGACTATTTTCCTACTGTCTGTGATTCTGTTTCACCTCTACTGTTCACATCTGAAGAAGATGCCTTTTGTATGTGCTAGATTGCTTTGAAACCTTACGCAATTCTTCCTTTGTACTCACCTCAGAAGCAGCTGAGTGAGGCTTGGCAGGAGGGATAAGACCAATTTGCACTTTCCTTAGTTTCTGATTTTCCTGGACTTACATTTGTGATCTGAATGTTGGAGCAGCTGGAGGCACCAGCCTTTGTCACTGTAGCTTTGCTTGTTCTGTCTGAACACTGTCTTCTAAGCTGTCTTTTCTAGAAATTGCTTAAAGATGGTGGATTTTTGACAAATTGCTAACAACTGTCTTTGTTATTTGCAAGAATACACATACAGGAAAAAATGGCAATATAACTTATTCCTAGACATCAGGCTGTAAACCCAGAAAGCTTCCAGGATCCAGGAGCTGATGGAAGTTTTCATTTGGTTGGGGAATTTGTTTGGCTGTGAAAGGTCACAGTTATTATACTTTAAGTCCTTGACCTTCTGTTTTATGAAGAAACTACTTAAGATTTTATAAAGAAGTCACTGAAGTGTGGCAGTTAGAAGAGGAGCAAGCCATCCTCCATCATCCCTCCCAACCTGGCTGTTGGTAACTGTACAAAACTGGGAACTGTAGAAATCTATCTGGCTCCTCAAGGAATGGGTATTGGGCTAAAATGTCTTAACTTGGAACCCTGCCCCTCCTTAGCTGGAGGCATCATGAAAACTGGAATACACCACTTGCCCTGATTGTTTCTTTCCAGTTTGTCATTAATATATATGGGTCTTCTTTCACCTTATAATTTTTCTGGCTTTCATCTTGATTCAGTGGGTCTTTCATTTCCAGACAAGACTTCTTATGGACCCAGTATTGTGTCTTTGTGCAGGTAATCTCACCCAACCACTGTTTGATCTCTTTTTTATACATATAACAACCTTGACAGATAAAATGCTTGGCATAAGGAATCTACTTTCCAGCTCTCTGACTGATTTTATTTGTTTTTTTGCACGTCACCTGCCTCTTTCTTGTTGCTCTTCATGGCTCTTGACTACTCGGGGACCTTGCAGGGTTGGGGAATCATATCCCAGGGGTGTGAGTTGTATCTGGCTCCTTGGACAAGAAAGAGAAGCTTTGATGCTGAAGTGAGTGTGAGATAAGACAACAAAGATGCTGGAGGGATTGGAGCATCTCCCTGATGAGGAAAGGCTGAGAGAGATGGGACTCTGGAGCCTGGAGAAGAGAAGGCTGAGGGGAGACCTTCTTCATGCTCCCAAGCGTCTGAAGGGTGGGTTGAAGGAGGATGGAGCTGGACTCTTCTCAGTGGTTCCCAGGGACAGGAGGAGAGGCAACGGGCACAAGCTCTAACACAGGAAGTTCCATTGGAATTTGAGGAGGAATTTCTTTGGGGGGAGGATGTCAGAGCCCTGGCAGAGGCTGCCCAGGGAGGGTGTGGAGTCCCATTCTCTGGAGACCTTCAAGCCCTGCCTGGATGCAGTCCTGCGGGATGTGCCCTGGGCAATCCTGCTTTAGCAGGGGAGTTGGATGGGATCATCTCGAGAGATCCCTTCCAACTCTGACAATTCTGTGACAGTATAGACCTAAACACAGAGGGGAGTGTGGTCATAAATTGTAAAATCTGGTCATAGATGATATGCCTGTGAGACTCGTGTTAGTTCACCAATAACTCTCCCCTTCTCCGCACTCGCTGCTGTTTTTGCTTAGGGCCATTTTTTATAAGTTGAAAGAGATGAAGACTGTGTCATGTTATTTGAAACTTTGTTATCAAAACCAATTTTAACATAGTTTCTCTATAAAAATGCATGATCCCAGAGGAACTGAAAGGAGGGAGGATGGAGTAAAGGAGAACTTCACACTTCTAGGAGTGACTGCATCTGTAATGAGTGAATTAGCTTGATACAAAATCCTTTGTAGCTAGCTCAGTATTGCCTGTGTCTGTACTTCATCCTCTCTCTGCATGTATGGAAAGGAGGAGGTCATGAAATGTCAAGAATTCACACTGAATCGCTTAGGAGCTTTTGGGTAATCAGAGAAAAAGACCTGGAAAAAGCTTTTCCATCACTTTGAAAATAAATTATTCACAAATAAATGTTTTCTACTGTTTGGCTGTTCCTGTAAGACAGGTAAATACTATCTGCTGAGAGACGTTTTCTGTTGCCTGTCTGAGCTAACATGTTTGCCGTAAACGGTATTCTAGATGCTGAGTTTTGAGGGAAGGCTCACAGGTTTTTGGGCACTGGTACTCAAAGCCCACTTTAGGATTTGAAATTCAACCACTAGAGCAACGCATGGTTAGTGGTTGAGTCAAAAGGATGGAAGGTACTAATGTCACTGGGAACCGTCACAAAACTGTGCAATGGTACGAAGTGGGGAGACAAGGCTGGAAGTTACTTGAGTGTTATAAATGTCAGCAGTTACAAAATGAGGACATTTTGGTGTGAGAAAGGGAAACGGCTGCACTCTGGGTCTCATGGATGGTAGCAAACCCCTCTTTCAGCCCTGCTATGGACTGCAGCAGTACCCAGAGATTGTCACAACGTACCCACCCGTGGGACACCCCCACAGCCGTGACATGGGCCAGAGAGGCAATTTCAGCCCCCAAGTCCTGGCCGTACCAGCATATTACAACGGATAGGGCATGCCCTGAGATTCACAGTATGTTCCTGCCCTTGCTACAAGTCATATCATTGCTCTGGGCATATGTTTCCCTGCCTGCTAAATGAAAATAATGATGTTTCACCATGGTCTTTGAAAGATCTGGAGGGAAAGTGCAAATCAAAGCTGTGAGAGGTGAGGTTTGCAGTGACAGTAACTGATAGATACGGGAAAAAGACTGACAGGCTTTCAGGCATGCAGCCCTTGAAACTTCTGGGAGATAATATCTTTTATTAGTTCTACTCATACAGCTGGAAGAAAACAAACAAATCCTTCAAGGTTTCTGTACCTGAAAGTTCATCATATTCCCTTCTTCCCAAATCCATCAGTTCTTCAAGTAAAAAGTATTACCTCTCCCTGAAAACCTTGTCTCTCTAATACCCTAAGGTCATCACAGCTGCAGCATGGCTATGAGCGCTCACTATTCCAGTGCTAATAAATGACTTCTCTGTCATCTAATATCTATGGATGAAAGGCCAAAATGAAGACACCGAGAAGCACCTCGTGACCCTGCTACAGTTGCCACATTTCTGCTCAGCAGTGGCTTTGGATACAGCTGGAAATATATTGTGTATTAATATTTGGGCCGGGGGGGGGCCAAAAATGCGGTATGCCGTAAATGGAGAAATGAGGAAGGAAGTGGAGATTTTGCCGAGACAGCAGGGCAAGGATTTAACTTCCTGTAAATTAAGTTCTAAATTATCCCGTGCTGAAGGGATCTGCATAACATCTCATATGACGGACATTTCCAGCATCTCATTGCCTTCTGGAGCTGTTTCTGGTGTGAGTAACTACCAACACCCTCTGAAATGCCAACCCCCTCAACACCCCATCTGGCAACTGGTGTGCCAGCCTCTGGGTTATCTGCATCGGTGCCAGGTGGTGCCAGTTCATTCTCTGATTGCCATAAGATCTCATACTGGTGCTGTGCTCTCACTCCAGGTGAGACAGCGTGGCACGTGTTCCCAAATAAGTCCTTGTAGTGAAATTGCTATATAATGAATATACTGATTAAGCTGAGAGCCTATGCTAATGAGACCAGTGCAAAGTCATCTGGAATCCCAGAGGGTCTGCTATTCTGCTTCAATATGTACCACTTCAATATTAGGGAAGGAAAGATTTTGCTAGCAGAGGGGAGCATGAATAATGTATTGCTGTGGATAATGGTAAATAGTCATTACATATTCCTCCTTTCCTATAGATGTACCGTGCATATGTTAAAGACAGTCTAATTGCGGAGGAAAGGATTATTTTAAAGAGGGAGGTGATGCACAGTGTCTTGCAAATTACAGTCATGTGAATGTGGCAGATGGTACCACAGTGTCTGACAATTGGCTGTGACATCAAATTAGTTACTCAAGTCAAGAAGGCCGATTTTTGCTGGACATCTCTGTGTTTGCAAGGTATAAATAAATCAGGGGAGACCTGTTTGCATGCAGGAAATTCGTAAAGGATCTTAAGTAAAGACCCCCAGTCTCACTCTCTTTGAAAATGCTGATGCAGCTGTTAAGGTAGAGAGCTTTGGAAACACGTCTGCTATCCCTGAGCGGCTGAAGAGATCCTGTGCTCTCCGTGGAGCTCAGCTTCACAGCAAACCATCCGCTTAAAAGCCTGTAACTCTTACTGAGAGTAGCACTAGACTGAAACGGGGTCGATAGAGGGACTGAAGGAGGATGCTGAAGGAGTCACCTTGTGGAGTGCAGATATTCCTTGAACTCAGCTACGGCTGTCTGGGAGGTTGGTGTCTGTTCTGGCACAACCATGCTCGAGTCGGAGCCAAAAGGAATTTATCCCAGTCCTAACAATATCACAGCAAGGTCACTGCCGCGTACTGGTGACACACATGGCTAATCGGGAGAGTGTTCAGCAGCCGGTCTGAATGGAGCCTGCTATTAGTTAGAAATCACTTGAGGATATATATGGACAGAGTCCTGCACTCACAGGACGGTCAGCAACTGACTGGAAATCCATCCGCAACCAATGTAGGCTTTGCTGCTGGGAACTTGCCACTTAAAAAAAAGTATCTCTCCCCACTTCTGATTAATGTGCAGTCAGAAATCTGCTCCTTAAAGTCTCTGGGCTTCAGTGCCCCATCTGCAAACAGGGAAATACCCCTACACATTTTCTCCTATCGATTGTTAATTGGGTCAGGGATGTCCTCTCATTATAGCTAAATTCTTTATTAGTCACGGTAGTGGGAAAGGCTGGCCTTCTTAAAGAATGTCACCTACACCCAGGTGCCACAGCAGGGCTGGGGAGCTGTAAGTCCGCTGTGAGTCCTAGGCCGAATGTGGTGACCTGCATGAACTCTTGAATGGTATCGTTGAAACACTGAATTATTCAGTCCCATGGGCCAAGTGTGAATCATAACCAGAATGCTGCTGTCACCCTGATAATATCTTACAAACCCTGTGTTAGAATAGTGTTTGTGGCACGGTTCATTGCCTTGTCACAGCCACACACACGTTCCTTTGGACTTGTTCCTGGACCAGCTGGGGCATATCTTTGTAAGAACCAGGATTCCTGGCTGGCTGTGGACACTTCAGCAGTGGCTTGAGGGGACAAAGCAAGGTGTATAAACTGTAATGATTCCATCAGATCTGTCTGTCCTCTTCTACACTTAATTTAGACGCAGTCTCAGTTTGGACCTATCTATAGAACATGTTTTGCAACAGGAAGGGCAGCCCAGGGTTTGCAGATGGGCTGTGTGAGCAGCCAAGTCCTGCTTGCTCTGCAGAGGGAGACGTTACAGATCTCTGCCCTTCTCCACCTGTTCACTGCTGCATCCCTTGCCAGAGGTTAGCACTTCTCATCTGACAACTACAATTGTTCACTAGCCCAATTCTATCAAAATGATCTGGATTACCTTAAAACATTGCTAATAGTAGGTTTTTGTTTGTTGAATTTTTTAAACCTATTTTGACAGAACCAGGTTAGACAGCAGCTATATGATCAGTTGTGCCAGCTAATGTCAGAGGCTGGTAAGCTCTTAACCTACCTCAGCTGAACCCAGAGCAGCACATATAACAACAGCCTGTGGAGTCTAATACCTGTCTATGTTTCTGGTGGCAACTGGTCTCATTTCAAGAAAACGTGGCATGGAGGCAAGCAGATCATAGAATGGTTTGGGTTGGAAGGGACCTTGAAGATCACCCAGTCGCACCCCCGTGCCCTGGACTGTGACACCTCCCAGCAGACCAGACTGCTCCAAGCTCCAGCCTACCTGGCCTCGAACCCCTCCAGGGATGGGACAGCCACAGCTTCTCTGGGTAACCTGGGCCAGGGTGTCCCCACCCTCACCCCAAAGAAGTTCTTCCCCAGATCTCATCTCAATCTCCCCTCTTTCAGTGTCAAACCCTTCCCCCTCATCCTATGGGTCCCCTCCGTGATCAAGACTCCCTCTCATTCCCATCTGTAGCCCCCTTATGTACTGAAAGGAAACCTCCTAGCATTGTTACCTACTGATATAAGGCTCTGGCTGACATCCTCCTTGAGGAAGACTGCTGGGGAGCTGTGTTTGGAGGGAGAGCAGGTTGATGAAGGAAAAAGAACAACCTGAGAGAATTCAGGTCTGTTTTGTGCTGGGGTTGGATTTCTGGCATCATCAGAACCTGCTTTACAATAGCTTGTCTCCTCTGTTTCCCTTTTGGGGCAGACGGGATGTCTGTGGCCCTGTTCACACAGAATAACATGGAGAAGGGAAAGGGCATGCTTAGGGCATGGAGATACCCAGTGGCTTTCGAACTGAAAGGAGCCTCAGCATTCTCTGTGGAGGACATTAAAAGGTTGGATTGAAGTGCTTTTGTTCAGCTGTGGTTTTCTGCTTAGAAAATCAGCCTGGCAGCAGAAGGGCAAGGACAAGGGAGGGACTGTATGCAGGACGAAACATCCACTTGGAAGAGCTGAATTCTTCCTGAAAGGTCAGTGGAATTAGCTTTGTACTCTTGAGAAGCACTGATGCATCTCAGGTGAAAGCCCAGTGCATCGCATCAGGGTGGGAACAGAAGGAAGTTTGGCTATTTGTGGAGGGGAATTTTGGTTCATTAAATACTTCAGGAAACTTCTGAAAAAGAAATACACCAGGATATCTCTTATTAAACAATTTGATCTTCAAGGTAGCTGTGCTCCAGAGTTACGATCAAAACCAGACTTCAGTTATTAAATTCCTACTTTTAGGCACTTTTAAAATGCCTTCAGTTATTAGATTCCCAGCTTCAGGCACTCAGGGGTTGAATTTCCTGCAATAAGGTTTATAGCTCTGAAGGACTTGGTTCAAGAAGTTGAAGGATGAGAACCAAGGGGCAAGTTTTATTGTTGAACAGCCTTCCTCCTTGATTTTTAAGATATAGATTCTTGAAGGGAACTTTGGAAGGAGGTACAGTGCTCAGCATGAATTTGCACTTATGCTGGAGCTCGAGACAGTTACCTTCCAGGATGTCTGTCACCAGGGCTGATAACCTACATCTTCTAGCACTTAGGCTTTGCACATATTAAGTAGACTTGGGCCTGGTTTTCCAGTCTCCAGCCCCTGGCCTGACCCACCAAGTCTACTGGAGATTTGTATTGAAACTTTTCAGATTCAATGAATTGGCTTTCTTCCGTTTATCTTCTTGCAACATTTCTTTGTGTATTTTCTCTCCGCTCACCCTTTGCTCAGGTAAGGCTGGATTTGGTGTCATGAGGAATGTGGCAGGGGAGGTGGGACACTAAATAAATCATGTCAACAAGATGTTTCTCCTCCCCTACGGGGCTGTTAATAACCCTTCCTCTGTGAAGCTGTGCCAAGTTTGTTTGCCTTGTCCAAACCCAAGCAGATAGAAATCAACTCCTTTGGCTTGTTTAATCGCTTTCATCGTCCAGCTGCTACTCCCAAAGTCTCTGATGCAGAGTTTCCAGAGCACAAGGAACACAGACAATTTCAAACAGCTAAAAAAGGAGAGAAAAAAGAGGCATGGTGGTGAAATTCAGAGCAACAGAGAAGTAGAATCTCCTCTGCCGGCACTGTTCATCTGTATTTTTGAGATTACTTTGAAGCTGGTGAATCTGAAATTCCTCATTAGAAGCCAATGGTAGATATAGGAGGCTGAGCTTCTAATCTGTATATGAGGAGATCATTCCAACCATGACCTCCCTCTATCCACTTGATACAACATTTGCTTCAATCAAAGAGGTAATTAAACAACTGAGATGAGCAATCCCCATGGTTCATGTCCTGAATTTAGTGCAGCAGAAGTTCTTAAGTAATAAAGCGGCAGAACCTGCAGTTATTGCTGGAACCAGACAACGCCTAAGGCATAAATACAAGGGAATAACTTTTGTCAGGGATGTTCTGCTTGTTCTAAAGCGCACCTCAGGAGCCTGGCCATGTACACCCTTGGTGTGCCAGGACTCTACTGAATGTAGTTGATAAACCATAGGAGAAACCATAACGGTGGGCACAAGAGTGAAGAAAGATACTGGGGCTGCAGGGAGGTTAAGTTGGTGCATCTTTTCCCCATTCATTAGCTTAGAAGCTGATCCAAGCGCAGAGCTGGCACCACTACAGAGAGTGACAGAGGAGCCAGAAGGAAAACTGTCAATAGGAGTTGCTTTTTTTTCATCAGAAGCTGCCATTTTGTTGAAGTAAAAGCTGTTCTGGAGAACATGTCAATAGCAATCATGGTTGAGTAATCCTGTATTTTGTTTGATCCCGACAAAATGGATATGATACGATCTGTGTGGTGCATTCAGATGAAAAGAGTGCTGCAATAAGTGCAGGAAAGTGCCAGCACCATCCCTGTGAAATGGCTTGATGACTCCACATGGATGAAAACAGGCCATTTCTTTTCTTCGTTAGAAAATGCTGGGTTTCCCTTGGGTTTGAGATAGAAGTAGGGTTCAAAGGACTGGCATTTCCTGCAAAACAGAAACTTGATTTCTGATGAGCTTAAAGATGGAGCTTCAGAGGGGAAAATCTAGGGCTGTCTGTGAAACCCCGAGAACTTGATCAGAAGTGAAGACGATCTGGGACTGCACAGCACTTCTTGGGCATAAAACATTTCAGATCTCTGAACACTTTGGAAAGGTCTAGTCTCTAACTCTGACCTAAATGAAAAACGGTAGTGACATATCCATTATAAAGCATCTTTCAGGCATCTGGAATGTTTGTGTTATCCTGCATAGAGGGCTACTTGGCATATACAGTAATTCCAGTGGTAAGCAGTGCAGCATTTGCATTCACATCTATGTCAGGACTTGAGTTAAAGGAGAAAAAAGTACACACATTCTTTATCCTATTCAATTTTATCATCTGAGATTTCCAAGAAAAAAAATCAACTACTACTGAAATGGACAACACTACCCACTTCCAGCCTCTCAAAAACTGACTTTCCTCTATAGTCTTGCTTCTACCAGTAAGCCCCATTATTTCTCACATCTGCGATTCCCAGTACAGGTCTCCCTGGGGCTGTCAGCTCCTGAACTCCCGTTTTGCTGTGGGTAAAGCAAATTACTTTTTAGTGGGTTGGTCCAACACGTTCATCATTTGATTGTTTTCTGCAGTCCATGCAGGCAGGAATAAATGGCTGGGTCATCAACCCCTTGCTGCTCCACATTCAAGCACGATTGCATTTGGGCAGTTTTCTCTTGCCATCCAGTTTCCAGCATCAGAAAATGTCTCTGGAGCTGCTGTGACTGTGAGACTCGTGGCAGAGACTTTCCATGTCCTGGCTAATTACACTGTGTGTACCACTGGAGTGGGAGAACTACTCTGGATGCCATCTGCTGATCAGTTTATGCCTTGAAGCAGAAAAATTGGGTGCCCTAGTAATTATTATGATCCTCACTCCTGTCATTGCACATGCTCTGCTTGTTTTCTGTAAATGGCTGATACTTTCTGAGGCTGTATAAATATGTTGGTTGTTTCCTTCTACTTCACGCCCAAGGCGAGGGATTTTATGCTGCCTCTGGAGGTTTCCCAGGATTTCCTGGCTTTTACATCAGGGTCATGTTTCACATTACAGGGTTTCAGTTTCTGTTGTTTCTGGTTAACAATATGTTTGTCTTTTTTCTGACAAACATGGTCTTAAAGGAACATGCTGGAAAGTCTGTTCCTTTATGTCTGAGATCCTTTGTTAAATAAAATTGCTTTTGTAGGAAAAGCTGCAGGCCATGCTATGCCTGGATATTCCCTTGCTCCACTCTTCCTCCTCCCTCTCACAGTGTTAGGTGTGGGAGAGGTAGTGTCTAGTTCTGTGTCTTTTTTATTTCACCTGGATAAGGACAGTATTAGGTGGCACATAGCACCCTGTGGTGACAGTCAGCACAGAGGGATCCTAAAGCATCCTTAAAAACTAGGGATAAGAACCACTGAGGACGGTTTAAGTTGGCTGGAATCACAGTTAAACTCTAGGTCAGGCTCTGCTCTCCAGTGCTGCTGCCCTGGCTCTGCACAGAAGCATCCCTTCGGCTCAGCTCTGCTGCCTGCTCCTACTCCTCGTGTTCTCTTAAGCTCAGAAATCCCTAGAAATATCTGCATGTCCTTCTCAGAGTATTTTTTAAAACTACGTGTTATTTCCTCATCAACATCACTGAAAGTTCATATTAGTTTCCATCTTTTAGCTTCAACGTGGGCCTTCCTTTGATGCTCTCAGGCGAGATACTTGCTAGAATCAGGCAGAGAACCAACAACAGAGGACCAGAGCCAGCCTCAAGAAACAACCTAGTGGACAAAATACCATGAAAAGATACAGCTTTTCCACTGTGGAAATTGTCTTATCTTTTGTATTATGCCTTTAAAACTGAGCTGCAATATGGATAGGCCAGAGTTAACCTAAGAAGTACCATATTTCTGAGAGATAAACTGTGCTTTGTCACAGAAGCATTTCAGTTTCATGGAGTGGGCAACAGGCCAACTTCCCAAATTCCACAGAGACACACTCACACAGACCTATGGTCAAGTTCAGAGCTGCAGAATAAACCTCTCAAGACTGTAAAGGCCAGCTTTCAGCTTTGGCTTTTCCTCTTAAAGCAGCAAGAAAGTGCTCAGGGATTGATGATAACCAAAGGTATCAGGCAGTAGAGAAACATAAGTGGTCTGGATGAGGTGTTTATTGTGTGCTTTGACCTGGTGATCAGCACTCTCCCTGATCATCCATCTCCTCTGGCGCTGTCTGCCTTCCAAAACCACTCCGAAACTTCCAACAGCTGCTTTTATTTCAGTGATCAATCTGCAGAAGAGTTTTCCTCCCTCATTTCTGCCTTCGTTGTCCTGACTCTGTCTCGAAGCTCAGCACAGGCAGCACGTAGCTGGGACAGAAGGCTCGTATCTCACTGATACGGGGAGGTAGTAACAGGTATTTGAACTCATTGCAATGAGCCAGTTACTGGCTTCCTAATGAGGTGTATGGCCACTTCCTTCCTTTCCTAGAATGTCTTGAGCTATCCAGCTGTAAAATCATTCCATTGTTCCCATCAGCAAAGCTGCAGTATGTAATTTGAAAATGTTTTTATAGCTCCTTGCAAACCCAGTGTAGTTTTCTTGGTGATAATTCAGGGCTTTGGAATTATAGATGGACAGAAATGACATAAAAGCAAAAATAATCTTGACAGTGTAATTTCAAAAAGCCGAGAGATTTTCAAAGTGCCCTTTTTCTGGGGTGCTGTGCCTGCCATGCAGAGTATCGATAGTACCATGTGGAAGCAAGGCATGAGAATCTGAGCATCTTGGGGTAGCCCCACAGCAGCAGGAGTACATACCTTACACCATCTGAAGCTGGAAGAATTAGTGTCTACTGCCCCAGCTTGAAAGCCTGTCCCTTTGAGTCCAGGCTGCAGCAGCTTCTTTGGCCTCTGCCGGTACTTGTGCGAGGAAGACAAGACCTTTCTGCATGTCAGCCATAGGGACAGCATCTATAAATTATTTATAATTACTCCACAGGGGTAATACAGCCAGGTGCTGTCTGGATTAGCAGATTGACCTGGACAAGCCTTGTATCTTAATGGGCAGACAACTATTTGATGGAGGACAGGGAGGAGGCAGCTAAACCTGAAGTGATACCGGTTTCTCTGAACCTGCACCAGAGATTGGAACAGGCCATTTTCAAAGCAAGAACTAAGAGTTACCTCTCTGAGGTCAGCGGGTCACTACCTAACTTCCCCCTTTACAACTTGTTCTTGTTTCCTCTGTACGCTAAATAACCACTATAATCCCTATTTAAAGGAAAACGTGGAGTACTAGGCCAAGATGTTAGCTTTTCACCTCAGTCCTTCGAGGCAGAGCTTCCTTATTTTTGGAAAGAACATGATAGTTCTAGCCTTTAAAGGGCTAAATGCATTCATTTACCTGCTAAAGGGTCCTTATTCTCAATAATGACCCACTTAGCTGTGTTGCTTACACATCGCTTATGGACTTGAGGGCTGTTCTCTAAGGGGGCTTTTGCAACAGACGAGGGTTATTTAAAAGATGCGACTTTCTTCCACAAGCCACAAACCAGTAAAGTTGTTCAAAGGACTTGTGAAAAATAATCACAAAATTATTCTTAAGACAGAGGAAAAATGAAGCCTGAAATAGGAGTCTGCATGTCTGATGACCTGGAATCTCCAAGGATGGCTTCGGTTATCTTTGATGCCTACTGTGTCTGGCTCATGCATAGGACTATGCTGTCAGAGGAAAGTTCAGGAAAGGATATTTCTTTGGGAAGTAAAGTTCTTAGTTTCATCTATTTTTGTGCAATTGCCTTTGTAATTCCGAGCTGAAACAACCAGCAATTCTAATCCTCCACAATGGAAACACAAGGAATGGCTGTACTTACAAGTGCAGTCACCACCAAGTCTAATAAGAAATTAAATGGGATTAATTTAACCATATTATATCTTGGTATCAAATACTCATGGCTCAGAATCATAATCACATTACCCTTGCTTTAAAATTAATCATTTGTCAGCTGGGTTGTGGTAGCTGTGAACGGTTTTCACCTGGAGCACACACCAGGTCATATGATGCAATTTAATCCCTTTTCATTGTGGATGAAGCTAAATTACTCTGTCTTGCCTTTGCTGTGTCTTGGGAGGAGGCGCTCAGGACCATGAACGCTGCTGAGACCACGCAGGGTCTCTCACTTAGCAGCTCGGGCTTCCCTTAAGGACTGAAGTGGCCTTGATGTGCTTTATCTTAATTTGCTTTAGATAAACTCAGTCACTCCAAAAAGTTCATTTTAAACACTTGTCATGAGTGTTTTGTTGAAGACAAGCCCACAATGTATTAAATTTGCTTTTCTTTTCTCTCTGCAAGCATTTGTTTCTCTACAACGGATCAACAAAGAGCAGTCTCTGTTGAAAGTGGGTACCAGAACCAAGACAACCTTATTTGAAAGCTACTTCTAATTTGTTTCCCCAGCTTCGATCCTGGCAGTAGTTGGGCTTCAGTAGCTGTTTACTCCAATAACATAGGATAATGTACTATTAACTGCTAAACTAATGATCCTAGACCTAGCATTTTCAATGGGACCTTGCCCCATTGAGCTGACACTCTTCAGATCATTTTCTTTCTCATTAAAGTAATTAAAGTCAACATTGTTGGAAAGGCCTTCAGGCAATCAAAGACAGAGCTGATAGTAATAAGCAAAGCAACATCCACATTTATGTTTCTTTTGATCCACAGTTTAATTGCTGGGAAGCTGAGCGCACGGTCTGTGGAGATGGGGTTCTGTCTGTGGATTTTAACCTGTGTGAAGGGAAGGTGACCTCGGGGGCTGGAGCAGAGCTGTTCCCCCCTCCTTGGGCCCATTGCAGTGCTTTGCTCTAGGGAGGCAGCTCTGGCTGAGGGTGCCCCCAGTAGCTCATTTGCCTCTGGACCTTCTTGTTCCTGTGCTGCAGCAGCCAAGAGCTTTCCAGTGCTTTTTCTTCACTGTAGTAAAGGATTTCATGGTGAAGAAGGCAGAAACATAAGAGGGAATGAGAATTCTTTTAAGCATGTATTTCTGCCGCAAAGGAATTCAGTGAGCAAATTTACACTGGGGGATCATGGATGGGTGATGGGAAGAGCTTTGGTCAACTTTGGTGCTAATCTAAATTCTGCTGGGGGATCTCACCAGCCTTACCTGCAGTTGTGAAGACCATTTTATAGGAGTTTGCTGTTCCACTAACACCATACAGGCATGTCATGGGGCTGCTTCATTTTTTTCTGTAGGTATTCCCCACCACGGCTGGCTTTCTGAACATGCTCAGTTGGCAAGAAAAGAATAGCACTGTTCTATCAGTGACAAGTTCCATCAGCTCCCCTGGTCAATGATTGCTCTGCTGGCCCCGTTTCTCACATCATACACCTGCATCATACACCATACATCTCCTGCAGCTGGAGGACATTACTTCTGAGTATCAAATGACCTGTTGTAACCATCTCTTAGCTGCAGCACAGAGATGGAGATGGATGATTAAGTGCTGTTCTCTGTAAACATAAAAATAAATTTTGAGGAATAATATTGATACCGTTGGACAGTAGCCTCACAGCTCCCATGGGTGATTTGTCTTGGTTCCTTTTCAGTGTGGATTGTTCACCCCATCCCCACCTTCTGTCTCTGCAGCCCTTTGCAGAGCAAAAGCCCTTTGACAACATCTGGGCTGAGCTCATGACTCCTTACCGGCAAAAGGGATATTCATCCTTTCTTGTGCCCATTTTGGTGGTGGTGGTGGTGCTCTGATGGGTCACTTCATCTGGCTGAAAACAGGCTCCTTGTTGGGTTAGTGAGATGAATCTTCTCAGGGAAGAACTGCCCCAGGACTGGAGCTGGTGTGAGGTAAGGGAGAGATGAGAGACCTGGGAGCAGAGGGAGAAGGGAAGCAGACGCTTCTCTGAGGAGCTGTTAGATCAGCTCATCCCATCTGGCAAAGCTGAAACATTCAAAGCCTTTAAGCTAAGTACTGCAATGCTGTATTTCCCCTGCTGCTCTTAGAAAGTGTGACTGTTCTGCTGCTTCTGGAGCTCTTATCTCTTCTGAGCGTTGTTCCATGTGGAATAGCCACCGTAGGCCTCACATTTCATTTCAAACACCTCAACCATCAGTTTCCTGCAGCCCAGGTAAATGATTGCAGTGAGCGCTAGGGAGATTTGAAAATTAGGTTATATCTCTATACAAGAGCACTTCACTAACTTTACCCACATCGTTAGCGAAGTGATACCTGGGACAGGCCTGTAAATCACATACAAATCTTATGAGACTTATTGCAAAGGTTCTTGACTGGTGCGGATAGAAATTTTGAAGCTTGGTGTTAGATCCTTGGCTTGGAAAATGTCCAGATTTGGATAGAAGTGTTGTCCTTTTGTCTGTCTTCAGTTGATCACCTTTCTATTGAACCCAAAAGCCCAGGAGAAGATCAGTTAATTATTTTCAATTGTTTTTTCGGGGCAGATGATTAGAAGTGACTGAGGCCGTAATGAAAGCTGACCAGCTTTCCAAACTCTAGATGAAAACCCTTTGGTTTTATTCCCTTAGGCTAGAGAGGGAAAATTGGAATTAAAGCTGGGGGAAGAGGGAGGAACGAAATTTCTCAAGAGGGACAATTATGGAAATAAAGCGGCTTTATTGTAGAAAATCAGTATTGCTTGTGAAATAGTTATCTAAGCACAGCATGGGGCAGTTCATTATTTTGTGCTGTAAATCAATATCGTTTAAGGATTTTGAAGAACACATCATCTTACTGCTGCTGTTATTCTAAAAGCAAGGACTGCAGTAAAAGTACTGTTCAAAGACTGTCTTCTCAATGGATGTTGCCGGCTTAGCCTGGAAGAATATATCTGGCAGGTCTGCAGTTTCCTGACAAAGGTTTAATTCAACTTTACACAGAACTGATTTCAATTTACACAGAGAAATCCCGCTCCAGACAGTTGGTATTTCTTATCGGGGGAGATTACATGTTTGCTGAATAAATCTTTCTGAATCTTTTGCAACTGCCTGAAATCGTGTCTCAAAGATGAGTTGCTGTCTTCTGTCAAACCAGGATGGACTTTGTAACGTTTATGATAAGCATCTCCAGACATCCTGAAAAAGCTGCTTGTTATCACTTGTATGCAGTTGGCTTTTTCATCAGTGATGTGGAAAATGAATAGCTTCAGATTCTGCACACAGGGGTGAAGCAGAGAAAACATGTTGTGGCCTAACTGGTTTCAGGAATTTGAGGAAGTAGAGAGGAAAAACACTTTGGGTTTGAAAATCTGTTCCGATGTGAATCACAGAATGATATGGGGTTGGAAGGGACCTCTGGAGATCATCCAGTCCAACCCCCCAACTACCCTCTTAAGTATTTGTTTGCTGTTGTGTTCTTCCACTCTCCTGTGAAACCAGCACTTGAAAACTGGGGCTTCAGAGTATGGAGCAACCCTGGGTCAGATCTTTCCTTTTGAAAAATTGAACCTATTGCAGGGAATTTTCTTAATAGAAACTATATTTTTCCTTTCTTGTTGTGATTGGTCCGTAGAAATCTCTTCCACATTTCAGGAGCTTGCCTTTTCAAGATCTGTGTAGAAGAAACTCAGGCTGTGTGTTTGTGGAAGACTGAGAATTGGGATTACCACGTTCTCCCTTTGCCATCTGTCTCACTGCAGGAAAATTGCTGAAATACTCAGTTCTTCAGTTTACAAACAGAGAGTCAGTGACCCCTGTGGTAATTACCTGCTGTAGGTGGAACTGGCGGATATTTGAGATAGTTTTCACTACGTGATGACACTTGATTTACACTTACTGGAGTTTCAGTTATCACTCTGCCAAACACTTTTGGGGTAAAGTTGTGTATGTTCCTGCTTCCACCTGAGCTATTTCAGTCATTTCTGAGCATGAGACGTGGAAAAAAAATGTATCATTAAGTAGCTGGAGAGGAAAGGGCGGCCACAGTGACCTTACTGCTGGCATTTATCAACTTTCAGCATGCTGTTTTGGAATGTTAATGTTTCTTTAATGTACTGTTTAGTATGGAATTATCCGTGCATGTTGAATGCTTTGCAGAACACATCAGAAATACTCTATGCTAGAGGCATACTAGGTAATGGTTAACACAGCCAAGTGGGAAAACTTACTCAAGTATCACTAAGTGGTCGTATAACTGCTGCACTTACCCTTTCTGTGATGATTCTTTTTGGGAGGAAGGATATTTTACTCTTTCTGTGATCCAGAAAATATCATTAATAACTCAGCTCCTCTGGGACTGGAGGCAGAAAGGCAAGTGGTGGGTTGCAGCGTGTAAGGGGAGTTGTGGGTGACTGCAAACAGTTATTGACCGAGCAAAGGCAGAGTAAGTATCTCCTTTAAAGGGATGATAAATCTTGTTCATTGGAACAGAACCCTATTGTGCCATCTATTTGGTGTTACGTTAGTTCAGAGCACATCAAGAGGAGGGAGCGATGGATGTCTATCGAGCCACACACATTTCACTGGCATCTGGCACGGGAGGGGAAAAAAGAAGAGTGAAGTAGATTGTGAGAGAGGAGAGCTACTGAACTTCTCAAAGCGTGTGGGAACCAGTTGGGATGTGTAGCTAGAAACAAACAAAAAATACTTTTAAAAGGTCTTTCATGTCCAGGGTATTGTATTTTGATAAGAAGACAAGAAAAAATAAGGCGATAGCAGAAACCGTATCACATACCTGACAACGTAAGATGTGTTGCTTCTTGGACAGTGTTGGGTTCAATGTTTGGGTAAAAAGCAAAAAGGCAGAGTTATGCTGTGCCAAAATTGGAAGGGCTGTCATTTTTCTATCTTACTGGCCTCTAAGGGGTAGTGATTAGTGTGTTTGGGTCTTGTGCTTCTTTCAGCCAGTCATAAAATAGACTTTCTCCTGTGCTGATTATAACAGTGCTGAGCTCCCGACATGGATGCTAAGCTCAATTAATTTGTTAAGTGCTTTGCTCTTCAGATGAAAACTGAATTTTAAGTATTGCTCTGTTAAATTCCATCTTTCTTTGCTATCCGTGCTGAGGGTATCCAGATGCATTTCAGACTGATGGATTCTCAGCGTGTTTCTTGCTGCGCTGTTCTGTGTGGATTATTTTTACATCCACTTAATTCCCTCTCTCCATGTGCTTCTTATACAGAATATCTGCTAAAGCTGTAGAGACTAAGAGAGGAGATTCCTCGGGTAAATGCTGGCCTTAATTAAAGTGTCAGAGTTTCATTTCATGTATGCAGACATTTGAAAGTAAGAAATTATAGCAGTGGGAGAGGGAGAGGCCAAGTGACTGTAGTTCAAGAAGCTGGGCTCAGGTCCTCACCTTTAGGTCTAATAGTGACCAAGTCACTTGCTGGACCTGTAATCCTCATTATACAGAGGGGGTGTCCCAGTGTTTGTTCAGATGATGTACAGCTTTAGATAAGTACCATATATTTGCTATTAATGTGAAATGAGTTCTTAAGTTCTTTCTGGCATTGCCCAGCAAATAGGATTTTGTTGAGGAACTGGGGGTTGGGACTGCTACAGAGGCATGAAAATATGTGATGTGCTGCAATAGTGATGTGAGGTAACCATCATCTAAAGGCTTCTTGTATCAGCTTACCACTTCTTCCTGGTATTTCATCTGGTTCTGGTGTTCTAATTATTGGCTGTCTGATGTGCCTCTTACAGACAACAAAGAGAAATAGGCTCTCTGGGGAGCACTGTGCCTTTTCTATCCAGGACACCTCAGGAATACCAGTTTTTCTTCATTGCCTGTAGACTAGCTTAGACTTGGATCCTAACTGCTCTCTTTGGGATAGGAATTTGACCTGTTGTCCGCATTGAGACTTCTCCAAAGTTGAGGATGAGGCAGGGCCGGGCTTAGACCTACAGCCAACCCCAGAGTTTCACAAGTGGCTTGTGATGGTTCTAGGTAGCTGGGAACAGGAGTGTGGTGTTTCTCCATGCTTGTCTGCCCAATGTTGGGTTATTTCATACCCACAGATGCCACATTCAGCTTGCACTGTGCTCTCTTTATGTATTGTGTGGTGTGTTTGCTTGGCAGACCCGACACCCTGCTATGATAGTGGATTTAGTTGGTTGCAGGCTGCCAACAAGCTGTCATCCTCTTGCTAACAGATGTTTCCATTCTTTTAAAACCCATTAGGTAGACAATTGATTGTGCTCTCTTCCCCACTGGGGCTCTGTTGGAATAGTACACTCTCTGAGCAAACTTGCCTGGATATATCTTCCAGCAAGTCGGGGCTTGGCGGGAAGGTCCCCACAACATGGAAAGAATCCGAATAAGTTATTGTTTGAGAACAGTGGTGATGCTCAGCTTCCTTGTACCAGCTGTGCCCCTCTGCTGGTTCTTGTTGTGCATCTGGCTCTTCTCCAAAGGCCTGAATCCTTGGCCCATCATTCTCCAAGAAGTATAGATGACTTGTGTCTCTGAGTTTAGACTGGGTGATTCCCTTACATCTGCAATTGCTAACAGCCAGCAAACTGTAATAAGGTTAGGGGTAGAAAGTGAAATCTAGGCCATGATGCTTTGCTTCGGTAGATTCTGCCATGCTGGACTTCCTGTCCAAGACTGAGAATTGATACATCTACATAAGGTCTTCATCTTCCCCACTGGACACTAATAAGAGAGGACTGGAGAGTAGCCCTGCGGAGAAAGATTTGGGAGTGCTCATGGGTGAGAAGCTCAGCATGAGCCAGCAGTGCGTGCTGGCAGCCCAGAAAGCCAACCCCATCCTGGGCTGCATCAAAAGAAGCATGACCGGGTCGCGGGAAGGGATTCTCCCTCTCTACTCTGCACTTGTGAGACCCCACCTGGAGTCCTGTGTCCAGNTAAGGTCCCTTCCAACTCTAACCAATCTATGATTCTATGATGATAAATTCTCCCAAGTTTAGATGTCTGAGTGGTCCCCTGAGCATCTCCTTTCTTACAATCCCATATTTGCCCTGGGAGGGAACAGGTATGGGAGTTTGCAGCTCATCTGACCTGCGGGGACAAGCTGAACTGCACCTTACAAGTGTGGTTCCCTTCACTGCCTACAGATCACTGAGGATGCATAAAATTGAGATCCCCCCATGCCCTAAGGGTAGAAGCAATCATTACCTGGCATCTTGCGTCTTCTCTCCCATCCCTGGGAGCAATTTATAACCACAGCTCTAATTCTGCTCACTCTTGAGTGACTGCACTTGTATCGTTAGAAATGACGTGCGGAAAATGTCATCCTTTGGGACTCTGGCTCTTTTGGCCTTTGAAAAGATGCAAACAATGGAAATAAAAGACTAATAGATGTGGATATAAGAATTGCAATACAATTATTAAAGACCAGAATCTTGCCAGAGGTATGTTCTTTGTGTAGAAATGCAGATGATCACAAGAACACCAAATTAAATGGAACGACTGTGAATGAATTCTCACAGAAGGAACACATCTGTATTTCTACACCTCCAAAGAGAAGTAAAGAATTATGAGCACAGATAGTCCACTGCCCTCCTTTTTGTACTGCTTCCTTCACACCATCCCACTGTATTAACTGTGTTGTCTGTCCAGGGAAGAGAGAATAAATATTCTCTTTGAAGTAATGAATACTGCCAAAACGGTGCTGGGTATTGAAGTCTTAAATAGCTTTCTGAGGTGCCCTGGGTGCCTGAGGGAGAGATCGTGTTTGAAAGGTGCAGAGGGAGGCAGGATACAGAGCGTTTATGGGCACTGATTATTCTCTCTTGCAAATGGGCTCAAAAGACCTTTTGGTCACGACTGAAGGAATTGGCACTTTGCTTCATAATTCTGCCTTATTTTTGGATGGCAGAGTTTGTTTTTATCTCATGTTCTAGCCTGTCATCCATCTTCACCAGCTGCTGACTATCTTCGGCTTCAAGGATTTATAGTTAAGAAGAATGATGGTTTGAAACGTGTGTGAGGACAGAGTTAGCAGCGAAGAGTGTGGAACTACTGAAAAATGAGTTTTAAAACTGTGATATTGAACCTGTATGGGATCTGCTGACATAGATCTGCACAGCTCATTACCTGTTCCAGGATGCCCTAGTCTGGAGAAGATGGGACTCCACTTTGTGCTAAATGGTGTACAAACAGGAAGGGAAAAGAAAATCATGATCCATGGTCATAAATTTAGCATACCCAGCTTCATCTGAAGACTCCTAAGCAAGTCAGCTGAAGGCCTGTATGTTGTGAAGCATAAGCAATTCCATCAAGCTCAAAGAAGGGTCATAAATGGGTTCATTTGTATCCAGCAGGCCAGGAAGCCGTCTGGAAGCCTCAACCAGAAAAATATCTCCCATTCCCAATGGAAAGATGTGAGAGAGCTGCAACAGCTCACTATGGATGATACGTGCTGTTAATCTGACATCCCCTTTTGCCTAACATAGAAGCACAAGCTGTATATCTAGGACTTTTTACTTCCTTGTATCCATACAACCTAGATGACCAGCTTCCTTCTAGATGGACATCCTTGTACTGTGTTGTGCACATATGGCTTCTCTTTTACTCAAGTGGAAGCACTGAAGAAAACCAACCAACCAACCAAAAAAGTTCATGTTGAGATGGGTGAAATGTCTTACTCTTTATTTCCGAAAGTTGTCATGAAATTTGTGGTCACTTGAAAATATATGGATGAGGTGCATCAGTGAGATTCTAGGAAGCACCCACCATGCTCTTCACATTATTTTTCCATTGAACTATATGGGTTTCTTACCGCTCAACTGGTGCTAGAATTACTCTTAAAACAATTGTTCAGCAAAAACAGATGCCTTGTTCGGGAAGCTCCTACTTCCTGAAGGACTATTTTTATCCTGTTGGTGGGCAGGAACTTAAGCTGTGTTTTATGAACCATTGAAATAAATTGGTGTCCATTCATCCCTCCTTGGTGTGGTGGGTTCACTCCTGAGGTCAATTTGGTTTTTCTCATGGTATTTTTGCTGCTGGTGGATGCCAGACGATTGATTTGTGTGTGCTATCCAAATGTCAAAATGAGCGGAAAATATTTATTATTGTTTTAAGTGCCAGAAATTCACCTGGCTGTATGAGAAATGAGATGACAGCGGTGCTTGAGCAGAACAGGTTACTGAGTAATGAATGGAATAGAGAGCACATTCTAGGAATTCAAACAAGGAGTTCAGAGGAGAAGATGTAATACTTCCTTCAAATTGGTTTGGTTTATATTTATGCCGGAAGGGGACAGGAAAGGGTCTGTCTTTCGTATTCACATCTTTATATTGAAGCAAGAGCAGAACATGACTGGGAAACTAACTCCTTTGATAATGCCACTTACCAGATGGCCCATTAGTGATACGTGAGATCTGCCGCCGCACGCACTTCAAACAGATCACAAATCTGGGAAATTAATTTCCTGTCCTCTGTGTAGGGAGACAGAATCAAGGAGCAGGTCAGCAGGAGCATGCGAGAATGGGAGACAAAGAACCATTCCCATTGTCTGTAACTGGGATAAAATGGGTCTGGGGAACTGTGCTGATACTGAAACCAACCTGCCAAGTAAGTGTGTTTCAAAGAAATGAAAAATAAGTGGTTGGATGCTTCACTAGAATTGAGTGATTTCTCCGACAGGGCCATTTGCTTCCTTTGAAAGGAAGACATTAGAATTGCTGCTTTGAATGTTGATGCTTGCGAAGTGTGCCCAGCAAACGAAAGCTTTTGGGAACATGCATTAGATTGGAAGATGAATGAACAGTCAGACAGGACTGACTAATACCTGCTGAGAGGAGACTGACTCGAAGCAGTGAAGCCCTGTCACACAAAAAGGATGTAAATCACAGCTGGAGGATGTGCACTGATTTATTCGGACTCTTGTGGCTGCTTCTACGTGGCAGATGGCCTTGCAGGTTTGGGGAGGCGGGGGGGTGTCTTGCACAGGGAAGTGTGTGTTGGAGGGTGCCTTCAGAAGCAAATGTCACACTTGTAGAAATGCTCAGCGAAGCCTTTTGAAACTTCGTGTATGATGAGGTTGATTTCTGAGTGAAAATCAGACCCAGCTCTGATCTTTACGCTTTTTAACTGGTGTCCCTGTTACTTGTCCTTTATCTTTGTCATGTCAAGCAGTTCCTTTGACAGTATCATCTTCACATTAGCTGTCTACACTTTGGCTATGTTATCTGATATTTGAAGTGAATATACTATTTGGGGATAGTTCTCTCTGTAGATCAGACTATTTTAAGCTCCAAAGCTTCTATAAGAAGTAGAACTGATTATTTCAGCTTAAGTATAAGTAAGTCACTGAGTTCTTACTGTAAGTATTCTCTCCTGCAATGTTGCATAGAAAGTGAGAAATCCTTTAAACTCTTTGTTCTGATAGTTTCTGCCTCATCCTAAATTGGCCTTGGCATATTTAGAGTACTGGGGAATAGAGCAACAGTGAATACAAAGTTGTCATCTTCATTTTTGGTTTAAACAAACAAACAAAAAAAAGGCAGAGAATGCCATTGTTTCCATTGTGTCAAGGGAGCAAAATGGGTAAAAACAAATCCTTTATTTGGATTTCCATCACTGAAAATGAATTCTGAAGGTCAGAAGATTAGTAAATACTGGAGTTGAAATATTTTTTTTTCTAGTTGAAAATCTTTAAATTAGAGAATTATAATTCACTGAATACAAAACAACAGAAGAGAATGTTAAAGGATGTGGGGAAAAGACAAAGTATTGCTTTTGGGTTGGGTTGTTTTTTTTTTTATTTAAAATTTTTGCAGTGAGGGGGAGGGTGTTTCTAAAGTCTGGAGTTTAATTTCTATTTTTAAGAGGAGTCAGACAAGAGCATCCAAGAAATCCATAACTAGGTCATGAAATGCAGGATTGCTGCTTCCAGCAGTGATGTGCCTGTGCCCAGGACCGGGGACAGTGGGATGGCATCAGCCCTGCTCACCGGGGCCAAGCCACCAACAGACCCACATGGTCTGGGAGATGCAGGGTCGGGTCTGCTGTGATCAGGGTGACACAAGCTTGGAGGTCCCCTGGTGTGTGAGATGTGTGGCTTTCCCCCCTAGTTTGCAGTGTGAAAATCAAAAATGCAATTATATGGCTGGGCAATAATACCCTGCAATTAAATTCTGGTCAATAAATGTCTTGCAAGAGTGTAGGTGACCAGAGCGGGGAGATGAAAAGCAAGGACAGGAGATACACGAGCAGTGGAGAGAGTTTTTCAGGGCCTCAATTTTTTCTTCATTTCTGTTGGAACAAAAATCTATTCCAGGCCCTTGTTTTATTTTGTAATTTCCCCCCCCCTCTTTTATTTCTAGTTGGCACAAGAGGCCTTATCTTGCATCTATGGGAAGGAAACCTAACATTAACATTTTGTTTATTAAATAGTCCATATTCAAGGTGAAATAATATCTTGTAGGAGATGTGGGATGGTGTTGTGTAGCGAATGGGTATGTATGAGCTCACTGTTTTCAGCAGGATTCCTCTCTTTAGGAGAAGAATTATTGCACTCAAGTCTGTATTTTAGTCTGTTGACACTTTATTGGAAGTTTTTCATAAAGGCTGGAAATTTCCCTGAGCTTGTCAGCCTCCTTTGAGAAGGGCATAGGCTCTTCTAAACCGTTATGATGATGTGACACATGGCACAAAATGTGAGCGAAAACAAGAGGTCACTTGTTCTGCTGCTGGTACTTTGAGGCCCAGAATCCTCTTTAGCAGAGGCTCAGTGACATCTAAATGCTTTTGGACATTCTGATCCAGGTCTGGGCTCTGAGAAGCATATCAGGAGTGTTATTGCCTTCAGATTTCCCTCCTGGCCCCTGGCTGATGTCAGACAGGAAGGAATACGTGCCTGCATTCCACTTAATGCACACTCCTGAATTTCACCTTCAGGATGGCTCAATCAGCAATTTAAAATGTCAGAATTTGCACAGAAGCAGCTAAAACTCAGGAAGGGCGAGTCTGGAGTTGTTCAGATTTAGGAAGAAAGCTTTGCTGAAGAGTGATGTTAGCCAATTGTATCTCCTCACTTCAAAACTTCTTTGAAGCAGCAGCCCGGGTACCAAAATCTAACAACATGGTGATGTTGTGCATCATGGACCTTGCTCTTCTGGCAGTTGGGCCAAAAGAAGAAGAGCAGTGGAGCAGAGAGATTGAAGAGAGCTGTGCCGAGGGTCAGACGCAGCCACCAGGGCTGAGCTAATAACAGCTTGAAGTAGAGAATCACAGAATCATGGAATGTTGGTTGGGTTGGAAGGGACCTTCTCTAGATCATCCAGTCCAACCCCCTGCCAGAGCAGGGTCACCCAGAGCAGGTCCCACAGAACCTGGTTGATTTGTTTGTTTAAAAAGCAGTTTCTGAAAAAATTGATGTTACTGTATATGACCCTGAACATTGGTTGTTTTTTACTCCTAGTCTTTTACTTACTCTTTTTTTTAGATTTTTACTTTTGTTGGAGGAAGGAAATAAAAGATGGGTAGAAAATAAAATGGAAGAATATAGAAAATGTAAACTCCATGTTTTGTGGAAATGGATAAAGAAGAAAAGAACCATCAAAACTTTCTATTTATGAACTGGAAGTGCTCGTCAAAGGCTCTTAACATGCTTTTAGACTTGCTAGCTCTCTGGCAGCAAGAATTCCCCCACAAATATACATGATGAGAGGATGAAAGGAGCTATAAAACCTATTCTTTTATTCTCCCATTGTTCAGTGTGCATTGTTGCTAACATGGCATTTGCTGTTTCAAAATCAGCCATTTATTCAGTGACTTTAGGCTGCTATCACTGTGTGTAAATTGAACCTGTTGCTGAATATCTTTGAGAAAGGTACATTATGATCCCAAATGGGATGGGTTGTATTTCCCTGGAGCTCCAGGAAGCTGTCGAGTCTGGCTTTTCAGCTCTTGTGCAGAACTAAAAAGAAATTGCCGGAGGAAAATGTCAGAGAATTGGCCTTTCTGCTCTGCAGCCCTGGTTGTCCTGAGCAGGAGACACAGACCTGTCTTGGAGTGCAGCAGGTGGAAGGAGTGTGTGCTGCGCTTCTTCTCCCCCTCCTTGGCTCATACTCAAGCTTTATAACAGCGCAGAATTTGGAATAAACCAAGGGCAGAATTAAGTGACACCCCACAATAAGCCTTGTATATTGCCTAAGGGGCAAATCTTGCCACCTCTCTCCCAGAGAAGAGCATTTACAGGCACGTTGGGGGTAGGTACCTCACTCCCCAGTTCATGAACTCAGTCCTCAGTCCCTCTTCCAGCCCCTTTCCATCTTTTTCCGCTTGTGAACTGCCTATTTGAAATGCTGGAAAAGCAGTTTACAGAAGTGCTGAACATACACAACGCAGGTGAGAGGCAAAGTAGTAAATGCTGGAAATCTGATCAGTCTGACCTGATCAAACCCCACCACGGGGACTCCTGCTTCCGCTCCAGAGCCTGCTGGATTCAGTAGCTCTGATTTCATTTCTCTTGGCCATTGGTTAAATTTCAGAAGTAGTTTACACCTGTGGAATGTTCACTCGGATTTTCTTTTATTGCTTCTAGGAAGAATGATGGCAGGCCCATCCTAATTGTTTTTGCTCTCTCAGCTAATGAGGACAAATGGAGTAAGAACATAAGGCAGTGAGGTCTTCAAGTGCTTCAATGCCCTGGTACTCCTTGTACATACCCCACGTGTGAGCATGTACAGATGTACTTTGTGCTGTATTCCTGCTGCGACCCTGGTGTAAGAGCAAGGTTATCCATTAGAGAGCTCTGTCTGGATAGGCAGGAATTTAGTAGCTCGGTGCCAACCAGCAGACTCAGGAACCATACCACTTCATTCTAGCCATGGCAACGGGAGACATAAGGGAAAACCAGTCTCACACAGGGGAGGAAAGGGATGATTTCAAGTCACAGCCATGCGTTTCCTCTATGCCATGAGTTCTGGCCCCATGCTGTATGACTTCCAGCTCTCAGTCAGGAAATTTAGCAGAACATGTAGTGGTGTAACTAGATGGTATGTTTACACTGGTTAATTGAAAGTACTTTTCCCTGGAGGCTAATTACAGTGCAAGCCATTAAATCACAATTAGGATTTGTTTGAATATCCAAACCATTATGAATATCATTTCTGGAAAAAAGAAGTGCAGTCCTTACGGTTGGTCCCATCTTGGCACTTACATATCATTTTTGTGCAAGAATGCAGAATCTGATCACTTTTCTCAATCAGTGACCTGCTTAGCGAATCTCATACCTACCACCAGCTGTGGCTGATACTGATACTTCCCAGAAAGTCAGTTCATTCTCTTGAAGACTGTATGTCTTTCTGAATACTGTGGAAGTCAGTGCGCTAATGGGAAACCATGGATTATTTGTCTGCTGAAACTGGCTGATTCTTCAAAGTGTAGTGCTGTAAGGAAACCGTTTCTGATGCCATGGAGTATTCTGATACTCCACACAGCTATTGGCCTTGCGTTGTTACTTGTATGATTTGGACACTGGAGAGGAAATTCTGTCCTTCACCTGATGACACTGCAGTTTGATGATCTTTTATTTCTCAGTTAAACAGTGGCCTGACATAAAAGTGCACTGAAAAAGGTGAGTTTAACCCTTTGGCCAAGGTAGAGCACAGCAGGAATTCAACCTCGAAGCTTCTCCACCAGCCTTGCTGCCACCCTAACAAGAGGGTGACGAATTTTTCTCAGAGCTTTCTAGAAAGAAAGGCTAATGACTTTCAAGTTTTGGAAGCTTTCTGTGAATTATAACCTTCCTTTCTATTTGTGTTCTCTGCTGACGACTGTAATTCTCTTCTCTTTATGTGAAGGGATAATTTGATGGTTGGGTATAGAAAGTTACGAGTGACATGCTAAAGAAGTAAACAGGGGTGGTGACGATATTGCAAGCTAATTTTGCAGGAGTTGATGGTACTGTGCCTCAATACAGAGAAAGTTTGTTTTGTGTATGTGTTTGTATATTTATTTAGTTTATTTTAAGACAAGCTATGAATCATAGAATCATAGCATTGTCTGGGTTGGAAGGGACCTTTAAGATTGTCAAGTCCAACCATCAACCTAACTGATAAAAGGCATCACTAAACCATGCGCACTAAGCACTATGCTTGCCTGGCTTTTAAATACCTCCAGGGATGAGGACTCCACCACTGCCCTGGGCAGCCCATTTCAAGGCTTAAGAACCCTTTCAGTGTCATCATTTTTCCTGATATCCCATCTGAACCTCCCCTGGTCCAACTTGAGGCCATTTCCTCTTGTCCCATCGCCTGTTCCTTGGGAGAGGAGACCAACCACCCTTCTCTACAACCTCCTTTCAGGTAACTGTAGAGGGCAAGGAGGTCTCCCTTCATCCTTCTCTTCTCCAAAATAAACACCCCTAGTTCCCTCAGCTGCTCCTCATAAGACTTATTCTCCAGACCCCTCACCAGCTTCGTTGCCCTTCCCTGGACCCGCTCCAGCACCAAAATGTTTGGGTTTTTTTTTGTTTGTTTGTTTTGTTTTGTTTTGTTTTTTGTTTTGTTTTGTTTTGTTTTTTGTGGTGAGGGACCCAAAACTGAACACAGTGAATATAAAAAGCTACCAGTGACTTCTAGAAACCTGAGAAACAAACTGAGCCTGATTTCCTATTTCTGAACTGTAATCAGAAATAACATTACCAGTGGTTTACAAGTCAGATTTGGACTGTTTTCCTCCAAGCCCTGCTTTTCTTTCTGGAACTGTCTCAGTTTCCCTTTTGGACAAGATATGGAGCTCCACTGAGGCAGTTTTCCCATAGATCCTTCTGTCCCTTCTTGCTCATCACGGGCTGTTATTCCTGACCACACACCATCGATACTGCTGTGGGGAAGTCCCTGCTCAGCCATCTGATGCTCTCTGGCACAAAAAGGTGCTGTGGGTTTTGTTCAGGCTTGGCTATGCTGGTGTTGCCCATCAGTAACTGAAGACGAGAGGAAAGAAAAGGAATTCAGCTGAATTTCCCAGACAACCTTTCAGCGAGTGTGAAGTTGGGATATGATTTTAATTTTCCTCGAGCAACCACCAATACTGCTCTATCACAGTTGTTGCTATTAGCCAGGTAATTACAAACCCATCATGCAATAACAGCATCTTAAATCCAGTTTAATATTAGTCTGTGTCAAAATTACAGTGGCAGCAGGTTTGTCGTACCAAGGAATATTGATGTAATTCTCCCCTTTCAAGAATACAATACTGCAATGCAACAAGCCCACATTTCCTTTAGAGGAAAGAAAGGATGTAATGAGTTCTATGTCCACTGCTATTTTTAATTTTTTTTTAAACCTGCTGGCAGTCGCCTTCCCTTGGTTTTCCTTTCACTGCCAGGGAGGTTCAGATTTGAGAAAGAAATTTGGAGGAATGGACCAAACTTTTAGGGATATATTTTAAATACTGAGATTTGAGGAAATTAATTCATAGAATCATAAAATCATCGAACAGTTGGAATTGGAAGGGACCTTAAAGATCATCCAGTTCCACCTCCCTGCCCAGGACAGGGACACCTCCCACCACACCAGGTTGCTCCAAACCCCATCCAACCTGGCGTTGAACCCCTCCAGGGATGGGGCAGCCACAGCTTCTCTGGGCAACCTGGGCCAGGGTCTCACCACCCTCACAGCCAAGAAGTTCTTCCCCAGATCTCAGCTCAGTCTTCCATTTTTTGTCTTAAAATTGTTCCCCCTCATCCTGTGGCTCCCTTCTCCAATCAAGGGTCCCTCCCCACAGCTCCTGTAGACTCAGTTCAGGTAAATCCTAGCTCATCTCTGAGAAAAAGAACAGGCTGAAGTGGAACTCTCTGGAACTGCCTGATTCCCCCTCCCTCCACCTTCAGTCTCAGTTCACCTCCAACCTCTTTGGCCCTGGGTTATTGGAGCCCTCTTCGCAGGGGCATGGGCTCAGCGGGGCCATGGAGCTGAAGGTGGCTCCTCTGTTCAGTCAGGGTTTATGTGCAGGAGGATTTGTTCTTGCAAAATGAAACTTTGATGTGGGAAATTATCAATACAGCCAAAGCTGACAAACTAAACCAGCTTTGATTTTCCTGCCAGGAAACAATTCACAAATGGTATTGTGTTGATGTAGGCGTTATTCTGGACCTGAATTGTCTCAGTAGCACATGGGAGCCATAGGGTTTTTGATTGTATGCCTTCTAATATATATATATATGTTTTTTTTAATCTGCATTTTGGGTAAAACTCCTCTGCCAAAAGCAATCTTCTGCCCTACATTGTGGGTACGAGATGTCCATGATGTCATTTAGTCACCAGAAAGCATTGTGATGAGTAATACAAGCCCTCTGTGGTTCTGCTGCTGTGGTTGGCAGGGGAAGAGAAGGAGACACCAAAGCCAATACGCACTGATGTCCCTGAACAGAAATTATCATCTTGAGCTTCTTGTCATGCAAGGAGTTTTCACATTTCAAAATGTTAAAATACCACTGTTCTTTCCACAGGAAGGGAATTTTGCTTCTCAGTTTATAGCGGCTTTCGCATTGCTTTGTTCAAACCTTCCCACTTCCCAGTGGAGTGAAAATGCTGAGAGGGTGCTGCTGGCATCAAAGTAAGTGAGATTTTACTGAGAGCTTCAGGGGAAGGAATGTGAGATAGTTTCTGCTGCTGAGCACAGTGGGCAACTGGACCAGGATAAATACTCAGGATATTAAAAAAAAAAAATTAAACCCCCAAATATATATATAGGATATATAAATACTAAGGATAATACTCAGTCAGTACTCAGTCAGTGGGCTCTAGTCACTGCAGTTTATCTTTCTGAAGCCTCTACAGATTTATTTTTTTATATATACATAAAAGTGAGAATAAGTACATACAGAGATGGCAGAGGCAAAATCCTCCAGTAAGGACTTATTTGATAGAAAATGAAATTACTTCCTTGACTGTTCGAAAATGTTCATGGAAAGTGGTTTTCTCCACTTACACTGGGATGTCCGAAGGTCAGATTTTCTTATGTTTTCTGCCACACATGGGATACAGGCACAAGGGAAGAAAAAAAGGTGGGAATGATTCTCTGTGCCACTGTCCAGCTTGTGTGGGCAGAATTCCACAGAGAACCAAAGCTTGAGTGCTTCATGAAGTCAATTGAGTTTTCCTTTTTTGAGAATTCAGTTGGCAAGTGTAAAACCCAATTCAATCACAACAATTTCTGATGGCCTCAGCAAGCCTTAGGTGTATTTTTTTTTCTGTCTTTATTCTTTGATATATGACCTTTTCTTCTTTAAAATGAATGAAGTTCAATTAATCTTCATTTTACCAAGTGTTGCATCTTGCCCTGTATTGGAACCTTGGCCTCATCAGTATTTGTCATTTCATGGACTAGGACTACAAAGATGATGAGGGGCCTGGAACAGATGTTTCTCTCTAATGAGGAAAAACGGAGGGACTTGGGTCTTTTTGGTCTAGAGATCAGAAGGCTGAGGGGGGATCTGATCAACACCTGGAAATACTTCAAGGGTGGGTGTCAGGAGGATGGGGCCAGTCTTTTTCCAGTGGTGCCCAGAGACAGGACAAGAGGAAATGGGCCCAAACTGGAACATAGGAAGTTCCATCTAAACATGAGGAGGAACTTCTTCCCTTTGAGGGTGGCAGAGCCCTGTAATATAATCTCTTCTGTAGGTCTGCCTGTTGGCTAACAGGACAGCAGGACACGGTTCTTAAGAGAAAGGGGAGATGTAAGGCTTCTGAGTCACACCTCTGAGGAGTGAAAAAGCTGAGTCTACACCTTTCCTTGGCTGTTCTCCCTTCAGTTAAGCCTGAAACAAGGTTGATTGCATTGGATTTATTCTATGCCAACCATATCCATTCTTTATAAAGAAAATCTAAGAGACACAAAGGGCAACAAAGGGCTCTAAGAATAATAAAAATAGGTTAAAATTGAATTAGGGCTTTAAAGATAATAAAATATGTTAACATTGCATTGTACTACCAAGTTTTGGAAGGATGCTTCCCACTCTGGTTGTTGAAAATGAGTTGATGTGCTAAGAATGTCAATGGAAACAAGACTTCTCTGTCCTACCATGAAATGAGGTTACCCAGGACAAAGCAAAATGATGTTGATATACCTCTCTGTAGTCCTGCTTTAGGCTTTGCTAAAAACAAGATTCTTAGAGAAGCCATAAATATTTCTGATTTCAGTTTACAAGGCCCCAGGATCAGTTCCAGCCACTAGAAATTTGGTCCCAGTCAGCATCAGTGACTATCACCAGTCAGTAAAAGCCCAGTAATCCACCAAAACTCTTTAATGGCTCCAGTTACCCCACTCAGTGCAGGTATGTGGCTTTTCTTCCCTTCCACAATCACACACACACACTTGAGCTCATCAAGATACCTGGGTGGTACCCAGCCTCCCATGTCCATCACTGCCTGTTTCTTGGACTTCTCTTTTCCAGTACCAGACAGCTTCAGGAAAAGGTTCCTGTTTTATGGGTAACTGCACTGACCACAGAAATCCAGTTGCTTCTCCCAAAGGACTGAATCTCTGCACGCCTTGACCCTTGTGGGGCACACACAGAATGGAGTATTTCTGCTGCTTTGTGCTCTTATTGATTCCATGAATAAATGATGGGCTCCTTGTAATGATGAAGTGGTAACCATAGTTTCCTTAAGGGTATAAGTGCCAAGCTAAATATTTAAAGCCCACATAAATAATTGAAGTATCAGCCTCTCTCAACAGAAGGAGATTGGGGTTATAATTTCCTTTCTCCCTGAATGATCTCCTGCCACCCTGGTGCAGAAAACTCATCTGGGAACCACAAATTATTTAGAAGGTTCTGCCGCTGTGTTTATTTTTGTACCAAAATGAGATTTGTGTTACTTTTGTGAGTGTATCAGCAAAGCATCTTAGAATTATTTCTCCAACACATAATTGCACGGGTGGGTGCATTCATTAACCAGGGAGCACCTTGATAAGGTTTAAATCGTCAAATTCTTAATGCCCTACCATGTGGCCTTTTTATGGATTTTATGACAAACAAGGAATTTTGGTCTTTTATGAGTCTTATCTTCATGGTAAGAAGAGGTTTCCTTAATTATTCTTTAATAAACCTTGTCAAAATTCAAGGGAATATCAAGAACGGAGATCACGTTGGGTTCAGGGGAACCTGAAAAAACTTGAGAGAAAGTGAAGGATAGGAAGACATGGGAAGGAGTAAACTCTAATTTATTTTATTTTCCCCACAGAAAAGGCTAATTTTGGCTGTGAGGAAGGGATTAACACCAGCAGCAGAACTCAGTAGAAAGCAGGATGTGGAGGAGGATAATCTGGGGAACAGTTTTAGAGGTACATCCCATTTAGGCTGGAGTTAGATAAGGCTCGTGGGCAGGGAGCTCTGGAAGGTGGGTTTCCTCTCTCCTCCATGCCTTACATTATCTTATTTATCTTTGTGAAGAGCAGCAGCAAGTCTTATTTCAGAAGACAAATATCCAACAGTGTGAGCATCACAGGTGAATCTACCACCTCTTGCGAGTCGATGCCATGGCTCCCAAGTGCTTTTAAAGCCACAAATGTCTGAACAAGGCAGAACAGAGCATTAAAAATAGGAAAAAGATCCATAGGCTCCAGACTAGTGCTTTTCTTTTATTTCTTGCTTCTTATTAGGTGAGTTTATTAAAGGAGGTGGTGTTTTTTCCTGTTCTTCAGCATTGTCTGAATTGCCACTGGGCTCTCCTTGGCTGACGTATAGAAAGCTCCTCTGGAAAGTTTTTTGTCTCATCAATCTGCTGGATTTTATTTGAGATCTTCTGAGGGGAGGTTTTCTCAGGTGGTTTGCAAAGAAGCCGTTTGTAACTCCAGTTACACCGAGGGATAAATATCCTCATTACGCTGCCATTTGCCAGCATTCTGCTAAAGAAAACAAGATATTTTATGCTTTGATGGAATAAGCCTAGAAAGAGAAAAACTGTAAACCAGCTGAGATCCCTCCTTCGCGGCTTGTGTAAATTCTGCAAAGGAAACGAGAACATGGGTATTTGAATAAATAAATGTAGTAGAACTGTAAGAGTTTGCTGTAACAGAAGTGAGGGGCTTCCTGCTAATGAAGCACTTGACTTTGCAAGACACTTCTGTGTGTGGCTGATCTGTTTGTAATGTTGGAGATAGAGACGGTTTGGGGTCTGGTGTGTGTCCTTGTGAGACCTTAACGGAGTGGGACTGGTTTTCCCAGTGTTTGCTAAATTAATAAGTACAGTGAGGTCCTCCAGTGCAATTCTCATGTAAGTGTAATTGTAGCCAATAGAGGAAGACAGATGAGAAATACTGTGAAGTACCTAAGCAGTACACAGAATTTAGTGGTGCATATATAAATGGAATATATTCCAACATGGAACTGTTGGAATAGGTCCAGAGGAGGGCCACCAAGATGATCAGAGGGATGGAGTACCTCTCCTGTGAGGACAAGGTGAGAGAACTGGGGCTGTTCAGCCTGCACAAGAGAAGGCTCCAATGAGACTTTAGAGCAGCATTCCAGGATCTGAAGGGAGCTCCAGGAGAGCTGGAGAGGAACTCTTGGTCAGAGAGTGGAGTGACAGGACAAGGGGGAATGGTTTTAAATTGGCAGAGGGGAGATTTAGACTAGATCTTAGGAAGAAATTCTTTACTGTGAGGGTGTTGAGGCACTGGAAGAGGTTGCCCAGAGAAGCTGTGGCTGCCCCATCCCTGGAGGGGTTCAAGGCCAGGCTGGCTGGGGCTTGGAGCAACCTGGTCTGGTGAGAGGTGTCCCTACCCATGGCAAGGGAGTTGGAACTGGATGATCTTTGAGGTCCCTTCCAACGCTAACCATTCTATGATTCTAAATTCCCAGGCAGAACGGTTAGGAAAACCATTCTGCTGAGAAGAGATCTTTGACACATCCCTTAAACTATTTCTGTCAAGTCAGAGAGAAATCTGTTGACTGTAGAAACTGCTAAGTGCATGGCTTGGTTGAGGAACTTCTATTGTGAACATTACTGAGGGGTATAAACTGTGCATTTTGATGTTTTGAATGTGGAAATGTGTAAAGTCTCTCATTGTAACTTTTATAAACTCCATATAACTTGGATGAGGAATAAATCTAATAAAGAGCAGGCTTTCAACTGTCATCATTTTCTTACAGTTCAGCAGTCTGAAAGCAATCAGGAAATACTGAATTGAATGTAAATATATGTCTTGTTATTTGGTCTATATAATTCCACGTGGTAAAAGGTAGAAGAGGCGAAAGGTACTTTCTAACTTAAATGAAGCTTAACAAACCTTTAATAGGAATCAGTGGGAATTTAGATTAATGCCCTGAGTTAGGAATTGTGGAGCTCTGTGGTGGATAATGTCACTGAGCCTTCACTTCAGCGTGGGTCAGCGTGGGGACTAGGACTCGGGAGGTGATGGTGCCCCTTTACTAGGCACTCATGAGCCCTACCTCGAGGGCTGTGTCCAGTTTTGGGCTCATCACAAAAAATACATTAAGGGACTGGAGCAGGTCCAGAGAAGGAGCTGGTGAGGGGTCTGGAGAATGAGGAGAGGCTGAGGGAGCTGGGGGTGTTCAGTCTGGAGGAGAGGACAATGAGGGGAGACCTTCTTGCTCTCTCCAACTCCCTGAAAGGAGAGTGTAGCCAGGGGGAGTGGGGCTCTTCTCCCAAGTCAGAGGTGATGGGACAAGAGAAAAATGGCCTCAAGTTGTGGCAGGGGAGGTTGAGGTTGGATATCAGGAAGAATGTTAACACTGAAAGGGTTCTTAAGCCTAGGAATGGGCTGCCCAGGTGGAGTGTGGTGAAGTCCGCATCCTTGGAGGTATTTAAAAGACATAGTGACATGGGTTAGTGATGGTTTTTATCAGAATTAGGTTGCTGGTTGGACTTGATTATCTCAAAGGTCCCTTCCAACTTGGACAATTCTGTGATTCTATGATTCTATTCTATGATTCTATTCTNAAAGGTACTTTCTAACTTAAATGAAGCTTAACAAACCTTTAATAGGAATCAGTGGGAATTTAGATTAATGCCCTGAGTTAGGAATTGTGGAGCTCTGTGGTGGATAATGTCACTGAGCCTTCACTTCAGCGTGGGTCAGCGTGGGGACTAGGACTCGGGAGGTGATGGTGCCCCTTTACTAGGCACTCATGAGCCCTACCTCGAGGGCTGTGTCCAGTTTTGGGCTCATCACAAAAAATACATTAAGGGAATGGAGCAGGTCCAGAGAAGGAGCTGGTGAGGGATCTGGAGAATAAGTCTTATGAGGAGAGGCTGAGGGAGCTGGGGGTGTTCAGTCTGGAGGAGAGGACAATGAGGGGAGACCTTCTTGCTCTCTCCAACTCCCTGAAAGGAGAGTGTAGCCAGGGGGAGTGGGGCTCTTCTCCCAAGTCAGAGGTGATGGGACAAGAGAAAAATGGCCTCAAGTTGTGGCAGGGGAGGTTGAGGTTGGATATCAGGAAGAATGTTAACACTGAAAGGGTTCTTAAGCCTAGGAATGGGCTGCCCAGGTGGAGTGTGGTGAAGTCCGCATCCCTGGAGGTATTTAAAAGACATAGTGACATGGGTTAGTGATGGTTTTTATCAGAATTAGGTTGCTGGTTGGACTTGATTATCTCAAAGGTCCCTTCCAACTTGGACAATTCTGTGATTCTATGATTCTATTCTATGATTTTCTTGATTCTAGTGCATTTTCTAGTTGCCTGATCCTCTCCATGTAAAATCATCAGCGCTGAGCTCTTGGTATCATCTTCCTGACCCGGGACCAGCAGGTACAAATGTCACCAAGCAGTAGCTTAGTCGGGCTGTGTGGTTGGCTCTCCTGAGGAAGCCAAGGCCTTTCGAAATACGTTGCTAATGGTGTGTAATTACTTTCTGAATTGGTCTTTTGGAGAGAATAATTGTATTACAGGAGCTACAGAACCTCCCTGAGTGATCTTGCACAGAAGCGCTAAGCTGATGGATTTCCTGTCATGAAGTCCCCTCGGTATTCACTGAGCGCTGTTTCATGTCCCCTTCTTAGCCAAGGGTCTCTACTTTGGTAACCCTCCACCACTGCCTTACCAGCCACTCCTCCGGAGCTGGGATTTGCTTTGTTTCATGTTGGAGTTGAACTCTAAATCTCCACCTCTCCCATTTCAGGTAAGGCAGGAGTTTTTTGCGGACAGAGCCCTTTCAAAGGAAAACAGTATTTTATTTGAACTAGTCAGTAAAACCCATAATGGGAAGGTTGACAAATTTCTTTGGTATTATTCAAATCCTTTTCATTCCACTACAAATATGCCACCTGCCCCAAGCAACACTGCCACCTGAGAACACAATCTTGAAACCCGTGGATAGTTGATTTTGCTCATGGAAATTCTACATATTTGGCAAATTCAGGGAAGTGTAACCCTCTCACTCATGCATATTCTGGATCAACATCTAGAGATTTGCTCCCGATAAGCAGGGAGCCCTGTCCTGCGCAGGAGGCCACCAGCATGGGTTCAAGATGTACAGCTCCTTCAGATATTGTCATTCATGGATTACACTGAACAGTTTTTAGTTTTTCAGATGAGTTGGGGAAGAATTTGTTTCCAAAACAGATGCAGACTATTCCAAGCAGGACTCATTAGGTGCTGCGCTCCTTTGGTTTTGATTGTTTGCCTTTATTTCTTTTATGTTGCTTTGATTTGATTATTCCAGCCAATGTGGAACTGGAGATCCTTTATTGCTCTGATTGCATGATGTTGTGTTTTCTCATGCTTTAATAAGAGGCTTGCCAATTTGTTTTTCGTGATTCATCTCTGGATGTCTTGAGGCCTCTTATTTTTGATGAGAATTTCACAGCTTATATTTTCACAGCGTTTAGGATGAATGCTTATTAAGCTTATCATGATCCCTAGGCATAAGCTCAGCAAGATACCTAAGCATGCCCCTGATTTTTAGTGTGTGAGTAGTTCCAGTGCTTTCAAGGAGATTTACTGCACGTATCTTTAAAGACAGACATAACCAGATGTAACGTGCTGAATTGGGGCATTTGTTCTTTACAAAACAGCTTCTGAAATAACAAATTGCAGCTTTGGCATTGTCTTGGGAATGGTTTCTTCACATGTTGCTTGAGATTTGCCAGACTCAGTCACTGAGAAATCGGGAGTGTATGTTCCCCTACATTCATGGCATGGACTGAACAATCAGAAAATATTTTAGAAGACAAACTGTTGGAATCTTTCTTTCTGTTTGGTTGAGGTTTACATTTATTTCAAAATTGTTAAGTATGAAAATTAAGCATTTAAAGTGAAATGCGGAAGACTCCATTTAGTTTCCTATGTTTAGGAGCCAGGGTATTAAGAAAAACACAAACTGAGATTCTCGATGGAGGAAATTTTGTCCAGATCCCATCTCTAGAGAGGGTTAGGACTTCTCAGTGAAATCTTGAGTTGTCAAAAAATCAGCTTTTCTAAGAAGCATACCAGTTGTGGTGAAAGGTTGTCAAAGAGAAGTGGTTACCTCTAAGTCAGGCAGAATGTTTGATTACATCTACGTTACTGCAGGCAGAAAGCTGACAAGTCGGTTTGGAATCTGCAGTAGAAGGGACCAAGTGTCGCATGGGACAGAGGTGTTGTCTGTAATTTGTAGTTGGAGCTGCCTGATCTTGATGCATCCAGGCTTACCCAAACTAATGACAGCCACAACAGCTTGATTCAGATCTAAGTTCTCAAGAAGCTTGTGAGGTTATAAAATACTCAGTCTTGCTGTAATCACACACCAGTGTTCCCTGGCCCTGAAACTGAGGAGAAAAGAGCTTTCCCATCCTGCAGGAATTTGGGTAGCTCCAAAGTTACCTTGTTCCATGTTGGGATGAACCCTAGTCTTCTAATTTCTTTTCCTCTTAATGGTGAAAGATACTCACTGAGCACAAAATTGTGGTTCTCTGAGATGTAGAAAGTAAACATCCAGGAACACAGTTATTATTACAGCTCTTATTCTGCTTCCTTTACAAGGACTTCCATTTCTTGATTACTGGAAGAAATCCACTCCAGTTAGGGGTAGAATTTAACTAGATAGTGAGCTCATGGTTTTAACATTGTACTGAGAATTATCAGTTAGCCCAGTGCTGTTATAGGTGAATTGAACTTTTCTCTTCTTTAATTTTTTTTTTTTAAAAAGACTTGTGTGATTTATGGAGGCTGTTGATATTATTATGGGCTTGTTGTTGGGGCTGTTCAGCCTGGAGAAGAGAAGGCTCTGGGGAGATCTTCAAGCAGCCTTCCAGGATCTGAAGGGAGCTCCAGGAGAGCTGGAGAGGCACTCTTGGTCAGGGAGTGGAGGAACAGGACAAGGGGAAACGATTCTAAATTGGCAGAGGGAAGATTTAGATGAGATGTTAGAAAGATTTAGATGAGATGTTGCTGTGAGGGTGGTGAGACACTGGAACAGATTGCCCAGAGAAGCTGTGGCTGCCCCATCCCTGGAGGGGTTCAAGGCCAGGCTGGATGGGGCTTGGAGCAACCTGGTCCAGTGAGAGATGTCCCTGCCCACGTCAGGGGGGTTAGAAGTGGATGATCTTTAAGGTCCCTTCCAACTCTAACCATTTTATGATTCTATGATTTTGGTTTTGTTGCAGAGGGAAAAGAAAGGGAAGAAAACTATAAATTACAAATGCAAAGTAATTTATATGCTAGAGCTTTAAAGAAAAAAGAAAAGCTAGTGGCTAAAGAATTGTCAGTTGACTGACACCAATTAGTTATCTTGTGTGTAAGACAAACAACCTTATCAGTGTACTTAGTTTAATACAAATCCCCTTGTTTTTGTCTTTCTAGGAATGGAGTATTTAGAACAACCACATGACAACAGCATTAATAAAAAACCCAATTAAAACAGCCTCTCCCACCCCTCCTGCTCAAGAAACAAAGGGACTCTAAGAATATATTAGATGTTTCTGCTGATTCCACACAAAACATGATCTGGGAAAGTGTTCATATTCTCTCTCTTATTGATGCCACAGATACTGGTGTGGGCTTGGCATCTGGGCACTGCCAGGGGTCATTTCCATCCCCCATCCACCCAGTCCAAAATAAAACAAAGCCTCCTGGGAAAGTGTGCACCAGTGATCAAAAGAAAGCTCCATAATAAGAATTCTGTTTAGAACTAATGAGAAAGTAATTGGGGTTTAATTAAATACCAGCTGATTGCTATCCCTGCATATTTACTGGAGGCAATGGCAGCTGCAAAGCTGCAGCGATGCATTGCCAACTGGACCCGGGGCTAGCCCAGGTATCACAATTTTTTGGTTTATTTTATTTAGATGTAAGCTAATCCAAACATGGTGCTTTTCCACTCGTCTAGACATCACGTTCATGGGATTTTCAGCAACACTGAAGTGCTGGGTTTTGAGAAGGCAGAGCCCAATGGGAACTTCCCAACAGAATCAGCTCCCTGGCATTCCTGTAACATTGAAATTCCCTTGTGGCAACGCTGGGAAGTTATGGCTGCTTCTATGGGCTGGGCATGGCTTTCTGCTAGTTTTCTCCTGTTTCCTCTTAAAGCCTTTCCTTGGATTCCAGCAAAGAGGAATCCTGTGTTACTTGTGGAAGCTGATGGAAGGAAGCAGAGGGAGGGATCCCAAGTCCCTTCCTAGGTCGGAGGGGAAATGGGACGGTTGGGTCCTGTTCCCCTTGCTGTGCAGAGGGAGGCTCCAGGCTTTTCTGGTATCTTCACACCCTCCTTGTTATACCACAAGACTTGACAAATCTTGGGTATTTCGTTCTTTTTTCATGTTCTCCCCATACCCTGAGATGCTGTATCATGGCTTCTCTGTTGCTGTGAGGATCCCTGTGCACACTACAGTTGTGCTCACCAGTAACACCCAGTGCTTGAGATCAAAAACCTCCAACCACTGCCCTGATGGAGAGAGAGCTGGGGTGCGGGGGCTGGGACAGGGAGAAGTAGCTTCACAAAAAAAAAGACATGACTTCCAGGGAGATAAAGAAGTGAGGGGGAAGTTAGTAATCAAGTCTGTGGGCTAAAACTGAAGAGCTTTCTACAGTCACGCTGTTCAGGCTGCCCTGAGATGAAGATGCTTTGTGAAAAGTGGCAAGTGATTTTTTTTTATTTATTTATTTATTTTTTTTAAAATTTCCTAGGCATTTTCTCCATTTAGACTTAGAGTCCCTTTACATTCACGGGGAGTCCTTACATTTACTAGATAGAGCCTTGTGTCCACCTCGGGTGCTGTACAGTCTGAGGGCTTTCACAGTCCCAGCTCCAGGGCAAATTCATCATCTTCCCTCCAAGACATGGGTTAAATGTGAAATACTCCCCTACTGAACAAAGCCTGTTCTATTCTCTCTCTGCTGTTTTTCTGCCTCATTAAACACTGACCATCGATTAAGCAACAGCAGCAGATCGGAAAAGGCAAAATGGCTTGGAAATAATTGGCTTCTCTTGAATCTTGGAGGAAGAAGCTGTAATTGTCTATAGCAGTGATGCATCTGTCTGTCTGTCTGTCTACTTGGAATTTCTGTATGCAAGGAAACACAAAACTACTCAAAATGCAAGGACTTCTACATTTCAGAATATATTTGAGAACAGTTCCTTGTCTGAGGAAAAATGTCGCTAAGTTACAGAGTGAAAATTTTGGAACAAAAAATGAGTCCTTGTTTCTTGAAGCAGAACTGATTTTCCCAGTGCAATCATGGGGAGACTCTTGCACACATAGACAGGTTTTGGGCTGTTTCCTCCCTATTTCTCAGCTGTGCTGGGTAATAGAATCATAGACTTGTTGAAATTAGAAGGGACCTTTCAGATCATCGGGTCCAACCATCAACCCAACACTGCCCAAACCACCACTAAGCCATGTCCTTCAACATCACTTCTGCCCGGCTCTTAAACAGCTCTATGGATGGGGACTCCACCACTGCCCTGGAAAGCCTCTTCCAAGGCTTGATAACCCTTTCAGTCTAAAAATTTTTCCTAATATCCATCCTAAACCTCCCCTGGCACAACTTGAGGCTGTTTCCTCTTGTCGTATTACCTGTTCCTTGGGAGAAGAGACCAACCCACCCCTGGCTATACCCTCCTTTCTAAATGATCTGAACAGCACTGATCATTGTACAACATCATTGAGCCATTTTTAATCCCATCTGTTATAATATCAGTGCATGGAGAAAATCCTTGCAACTGCATCTGCATGGGAGCATGTTGTTGGTGGAAGGACAGATGGACTGATTCTTAACGTACGTGCCATTGGACCCGTTGAAAGGGGATTTTTTCTTAATGTGAAGAAGGAATTGATTCTCATGACACTGAAAATTTACTCTGTAAGGGGAGGGTTTCAGTCTCAGTGGTTTATCAGGGGAGAGTGGTCTCACCTTGGGTTACTTGTGGAGAGCAAGTGAGGATGTAACAGACATAGCAGGATGCAAGGAGTAGAATAAATGGAGAGACAGAGCCAGATTCAGGACAGCAGAGTTGGAAAACGGTCTGAAAGTGTCATGAGAAGGAGAAGAGAGTACTCTGTAAACTCTCAGATGCTTCAGGGAAACAAAAAAAAAATAATTAAAAAGAAACATAATACATGGGAATTCAGTATTTGCTATGTCTCATCAAACAACCTGGCAGTCACGGACCCATTTGTTACAGACTTGTCACTGAGACTGGCTTTTTAGAGATATGGTAGTTCAGGCATTGTAAACAGGTCTCTGTTTGAGGACAGAGATCCATCAGTGAACGCGTCTTCTCTCCAGCTGGGGAAGGTGCTCTGGTCCCTCCAGGGGCTCTTGACCCTGAGCAAGGTGTCCATAGGGAGATCCAGACCCCAACTCCCCTCAAAATCATCAGCATTAGGTAATATCAGTGGGATAGACCAAAGGATGGATCTTGGGCGTGCTGTTTGTAGCTGCTGTTGGTAAGAGCAGAGAAATAAACAGCCCTGAACCTGAGAACATAAAAAAATGACAGAAGATCTGCATCAGACAGGAAAGGGAAGGTGAAACCAGCTCCAGGAACAGAGCAGTGATCTGAGGAGAAGTGTGAATAGTGTCTGAGTTGTGGGCACTGACAGGAGAAATAGAAACGCTTGTAGGGGAAGAAAAGCAGCAGCTCTGCAGAGGTGTGCAATCAGTTACTGGAACAGGTGATTAAGAAGGACTGGTTGAAACTACTTCACTGAAATGGCTTTTTGACAGTGTGCTGGATTTGTGGCTGAGCAAATGCCTATGAGAAAAAGTGGCTGCTTTCCACGAAAAAATAAAATAAAATAATCTTTTCTTTTCTTTTTCCTGTTGAAAACTTGAACTCCTGAAAACCAAACATTTCACATAGGTCTTTTAACACTGGAAATTCTGCCAAGAAAACTCTCAACTACTTTTCATGGCAACTCAAGGCAAAAGTTCTTGTGCTATTTTTTATTATTTTCTTTCTTTCTTTTTATTTATTTATTTTTTTATTATTTCCTATGAGAATAATGACCAGTGCCACCACTGACTCACAGTGAGCAAGGTGTGCAAGTTACATCTCTGTGAAGAGATTGACTTCCTTGTGCTAATGGACTGAGAGTGTGGGGCTGGGGGAGGGGGAGGGAGGAACAAAATAGATTATTTGTGGAAATAAAACTTAGACCTTCACAAAGACAGTTCAGATGTTCCCTTCTCAAACTGACAAACTCTGTCTCAGACATGAAGAGCGTCAAAGACTGCTGCAAAGGCCGTCAGGGAGCCCTCCATGAATCACTGGAAAGCAAGTCCAAGTAAAACCTCTGCAGTGGTTTATTGGAGGCTCTTGGGACTCTGAAATCTGTGGAGTGGCCCAGGGGGGAAGGAAGGGTGGCAGGGACCGCAGGCAAGATGGTCCCAAGGTGGTTTCAAATCTGACAGGGAAATACATGAGAAAGTCTTTTGGGGGGATATCTTGCCATTTTCTGCTTCTCCTGGGCAAAGGATTTTATTCTTTGTTCTTGGTTTTAACCATATGAACTGGAAGAGCGCCAGCCTGATGGTAGGAAGGTGAGGAGCGACTTATCGGGCTGAAGAAAGGCTGCAGGTGGATGTTGAAAGTACGGGATATTCTTCAGTGTGGACAGGTGATAGGAGAAGAGGAAAGGGGCTCAAGGTGTGCCAGCAGAAGTTCAGGATGGGTATTAGGAAAAATTTCTTCAGTAAAAGGATTATCAAGCCTTGTAGGAGGATGCCCTCGGCAGTGCTGGAGTCCCCATCCCTGGAGGTATTTAAAAGCTGGACAGACGTGGTGCTGAGGGACATGGGTTAGTGGTGGTTTGAGCAGTGTTGATGGTTGGAAAGGTCCCTTCCAACCTCAACAGTTCTATGATTCTTTGAAATAATTGAGTCCATTCTCTTGCCCAAATCGGGCTCAGCACTGAACTCAGACCAGGTCACTTGGGATTGGCTACAAATGGGTCTTGAAAACCTCAGTCAAAACAACAGCCAGTGCAGGAGAGGATGAAATAATGTGCAGACCTAGGGCTGCTCCTTTCCAGCCATGTGCTTTCTGCAAAGGAACCAATGCTTTATCATTTGTGGGGTCCTTTTTAGAGGTCATCAGTGTCTCCCTAAAAAATATTGCTTGGCAAAGTAGCCACTAAAGCAAAGCAGTAATACAAATGATGAGTGTCAAAGCCAGGTCCTTCTCAGAAAATGAATTTAAGAAGAGATGAGTGTAATCCAGAACAGACTCATCGCTGACAGAGTAGAACAGCAAGAAAAAAGGCTATTAAAAAATGGACAAACTGCCTATTGGTTGACCCTTTGGAGCACAATAAAGCTGGAGAAGATTCCCGGTGTTTTTTCCAACAAAGGAAAATTCCTGCCAAGATTCACAAAAGCTTTTTCAGCTTTAGCTGCCAAAAATCAGTTTGTGGCAGGTGAAAGTAAATGAGTAACAGTTATGCAAGGCCTGCAGCCTCCCATCTTTGTATAAACAACTTCCTAGACCAGCAGCAAGCTTATAACCAACCTGTTGTCAGCAGCCCAGAGCCCTGTTCTAGTCAATCAAGGGCTCAGCAGGCTTTTATGGAGATATGGGAACTATTTAAAATGTTGTAGTTTTGTTGGCTCCAGCAAAGAGATCTCCAAAGCACTTTTGACTGGACCTAACTACTAGTTTTCCGTTCGTTTCCATCTGAAGTACAAGAATATAAATGAGCTCCAGTCAATCTGTGCTGATCTACTGGGATTCCAGCATGGGACCATGGTGACGAAAGGCGACCAGGAGAGGAAAGGGGTCCCTGGTTTAGTGCAGATTTGGGGAGGGAACAAGTGCTTACAGCTGGGCTGTGGAACTACCTGTGGTCCTGGGGGTATAAGCACATCAGAAGCTTTTTCCCAGCATGTTCCTCCTCTGAGCATCTCTGCTATTGCCCCTCAAATTAGTTCAATTTACATGGCAAAATATTTCTAACCACCAACAAAGAAAACTCATCCTGAGATCAGAAAAATAATAAGTAACTCTTAGTCCTTATACAGCACTTCGGAGCCTTCAGAGCGCTGAACAAACATTAGCTAATGAATCAAGCTGTGCTGCTTCTCCTGCCCCGTCTCCAGCAATAAATGCTCCAAGATTAGAAACTTGCTGACACGTTTGTGCTGAAGGTGCCTGAGGCAGAGGGTACTGTGGCTCTAGAGCTGTGTTGCTTTCATGGTGCTGACAAGGGTAAAAATGGATCATCGTGTCAGCAGATATGATCAGGACGTGTGCGGGGTTCATCCTTCCCAGACTGGTGTAAATGCAGATTAAATCTGCTGGAGGCTGGTGTGTTGCTAACTTCTCCATCCATGGAAAGCAAAAGTGCTGGATGAAGTGCCTGTGGCCAGAACCTCTTCTCTCAGTGCTGTTGGAGTAAGCAGGGAAAAGCTCCCAGGGTTTTAAGCACAATTCTAGATGCATTTCCAACAACCGGGAGCAGAATGTGGCCGTTTTCTGCGTTATCCTTGTGGTTTTCAATGAGTTTGTGGCAGCTTTCCCATCACCACTGCAGGACGGGTACCATCAGCTGCAGGGTCTGAAGGTCCCCCCTGCCTTTTGGGATGTTGTCAGTGGTGTCCCATTACTCCTGAGGAACTGTCTTGCCTTAAACCCCTCTTCTTATTCTCTTCCCAACCTTTCCCTAAGACAGACTAGGCAATCACAATGCACAATGGCAAGTACTAAACATCTTTATTTCCGTAGTCAGTCATAGTGATTTTAGGGGATGGGGTTCAGAGCTTTCCCCAAACCAGAGGCTAATATTTACTCTGAGACCCTGGGGCAAAACCCAGGGAAGAGAAATAAAAGGCAGAGCTGAATTGTAAATCCTTCTTTAATCTCATTAACTGAAGTGTTTTGTGGCTCTGAGGACTCACTATATTTACAGCATGATTAAATGCTTGGATAAATAACAGCTATTAAATGGGCAGTATCAAGATGCTACTGAAATGAGATAACATGTGTGTTTTTTTCCCCGTCTTCCCTTTTCTTATTTTTTTTTATCCCCCACTAATTGCTGATACATAGAAATAGCAGTGGCAGGGCAAATTGCTTCATCTCTAACAGCTCTTTGCTGCTACTGGAACAGATGAAGGGGGGGAAAAATACCCAGATATACACTCCAGTCATGGTTTTCAGGCTCTTTCCAGGCACTGTGGTTCCTTAGAGAGCTGGACCGTGATGCAGAATTTACCTTTCTGGAAAGAAATCTCAGCTGGCTGGGCAGGACTGCTACCTGCGTGCTCATACGGCTTGCCTTAAATGCTCCCATGACGTCTCTTAATATTAATGAATGATATAAAAAAAGAGAAATAGTGCTTAAGGTAATTATTATAATGCGTTCCCAGGGATTTAGCTGTGGGTCTGTAGCCACATGTTATTTGAATTTTTTAATTGGCGCAAGAAAAGGGGCTGAGGGAAATGGAGGAAATTGTATTTTATTGGTGGGGGGAGATGGTTTCCCAGCTGTATTACTTGAAAGGTTTGAAGTTAAGAACAAAACCTCTAATTTATAGTCAGGTTGGGAGAGCAGAGACATCTACCACCTCTATCCCACTGTTTACTGGAACCAGGCTTGGACTGGTGGAGTAAAAGAGGATTATACAGAAAGAGACCTTTGCAAGTACCCTCCGAACCCCCTCTGGCCTCAGATCCTGTCCCAGAAAGTATCCAGAGATGTTTAGTAGAGGAAAAGTGTTGGAGATAAACATAAATCTCTTTCTGTAGCGTGCAAACATCAGAAAATCTTGCAGTCCTTGCAGTCTCACTCTGTGAGAAGGGGACAGGGACCAAGAGGTTAACTCTGAAATGTGAGATAAAAGTGAGGCTGAGCAATTCTGAAACATGAGAATCTTTCATTTAGATATTCATGAGCTGGGGTTTCTCATTATTTCAGTTCAAAAGAGCTTTTCGCTCTAAAAATTATTCCAGTTTAATTAGGAAATAATAGGCCAAAAAGAAGTATTTTTAAGGGAAATCAGTTTTTGTTGAACCTGAAAAGGGTTTCTTTTTATTTTCAGTTTGCAAAAAAGAAAACTAAAAAGCCCAAACCCAAATACATCTTTTCAAGTCAGGAAAAAAAACCCAGTTTTCTTTTCCATCTCTCTGTTTGTCTATCCGTTTTTGAATAATGAACTCAATCTGCTGTTCTTCTTTGTGCCCTCTTATCTGTATGTAAGGGAAGGGTCTCCGGGGAGGCGGGACAGAGAAAACCCTTCAGTGAGAACAGAAAACACAAGTGGGCAGGGGGGAGGCAGTGCAGGAACAGGGGATCCGGGAAGAAGAGGTTCTGGAAACCTGGAGTTTCTACTCCCTGTCCTCAGGCTGACACATTCTCTCTAACCCTGATGGTGTCATCATGACTGATTCTCTGCATTTTGAACCCCTGCTGTTTCTTTTGCACAAGCCAGACAGTAGCCCCGAGGCAGCCTGCGGGCTGCAGGAGACATGCCATGCTCTCTGGTACTTACTTTTCTGGTGCTCCCTGGCAGGAGGAAATGTGCTGGAGAACTTGTCTGAGCAGAGCTGGGACTGATGGGGTGGGTGAGCAGCAGAACACCAGTTGTCCAGGTGCTGGGGCACTGGGAGACACTGGGCAAAGCTGGGCAAGGGGGAGAATCCTACTGTGAGTAGGTTGTTGAGTAGGTTTGTAGCAGAGCAGAAGGATCAGGGATTCTCTGAGGAGTTTGGGTGTAAAATCTAGGATGCCAACACACTAAAACTCCTGTGCACTCCCCAGACTCTGCGAGTGGCTGCAGCCCACCATGAGAAACCCTGTTGGGAGGCTCTTGGTGCCCAGGAACAGGATCGTGTCCCTTTTGCTGGTCTGAGTGAGTAGCCTTTGGCAAGGCTTTCAGCTCCAAGATGTGGGGGTTTAGCTTTTTTTAGCAGGTTGCACATGTTTTCAGCTCCAGACACCTCCCTGTTTAACTCTTCCAAGTGCAGCCATGGCACAGCCTTCAGCACATGAACAGGCTGAGCTAACCCGGGTCAAACTGCGATGGGCAAATCTTCTGAATTAATTAGCTTGGTAGAAGTAATTGCATATTAAAGAGCAACATATAATCAGGGTAAAACTGCAGAAATATCCTGCGGTGTGCACTTTTCTGTAGGTACAGGGAACTGGTACATGGTTCTATGCTAGTTTGTATGTCATGCAGGACCAGTGAGGTAATTCCTGTGCAAGAACCTCAGCATGAACCATCCTGTGCTTCCACCTTGTCTCAGGCCAACAGACTTTATTGAATGTTCTCCATCGTCACAACAACCTTGACTGGTTTATTGTCCGCTTGACTCCTGTGCTTGTTTATTGTCCACTTGACTCCTTTTGTGACCCCTGGAATCTTCTGATCAGTGGACAAAAATCCACATCCATCACTAGGTTTTAAGGCATCCGTTTCCAGGCATTCCATCAGGCAAATACACAACATCTACAGAATCAACTTGTATAACATTCCCAGAGGAGGTTTCTGGAAAGGCTGGTACATACTTGCCCTATGCATTAACTCAGCAAGAAGGATGCTTTTAGAAGTCAAGAAATAGATGAATGATCATAGAATCATAGAACGGTTAGAGTTGGAAGGGACCGTAAAGATCATCCAGTTCCAACCCCCCTGCAACCCAACACCTCCCACCACACCAGGTTGCTCCGAGCCCCATCCAGCCTGGCCTTGAACCCCTCCAGGGATGGGGCAGCCACAGCTGTTCTGGGCTGGGTGCTCCAGCCCTCTGAGCATCTTGGTGGCCCTCCGCTGGACCTGTTCCAACAGGCCCATGTCCTTTCTATGTTGAGGACCCTAAAGCTGGGAGTGGATGCTGACAGTTCTTCGTCAGGGGAGAGTTAGTAGAGTGAAGTAAGGCTTTGGAAGTTTATTAGGGGGCCTTTTTGCGTTGGTTGGCTGGTAAATCCATCTCCTTCACAGTGTTCATTTGCTCAGAAGCAGAACAAGCTCTTAGTACCAACAACTTTCACCTCTTGGTAAACAGTAGCAGCCACCTGGAGAGGGAAACGTGTCTCTTGCTCCATCTGCTTCATTTTCCCCATCACTGCAGGAGCTTCTTTTATCCAAGGAAAAGCCTTTATTCCCATGTCTGTTTCCTCCTCCCTGGTGTCTTCACAGCTGTTGGATTGCAGCAAATGGCACAAAAGCAGCAAGGTGAGGGGGCTGGAGACATTGTACATGAGATACCCGGAAAAGATGCTCTGAAGCTTATTTTACTCCTGCCATGGGCCAGGGCTAACAGAATTACATTACAGCACAGGGGAGAAAGAGAGAAATGGCAGCAAGCCTAGAGAAAAAGCTGAGATGGGGAGAGGAGCTAATGTGGGAGGGAAACCAGGACATGGGTGCTGTCTAGAAAGGGAAGGACCTGAACAGATGTCCATGTTCCTGACCAGGCCCATCAGCCTTCTCCCACTGTGATGGGTATTTAACCCTCAGCAGGCAGAAAGAGGAGATCTGTCACTGTGATTTGTAACAGTGACTTTATTCTTTAGTGAAGCCTCAAGGATATCGATGAGGGCAAAGGTGGTTTTTATCCCTGATGCCTCTGACACTCTGCAACCAGGATGGTGCATGGAATCCTGCTGCCTGAAGCTCAGGGAGTGTGTGAGAGCTCAGCGAGGAGCTTCCTGGTGATCCTTAAGAAGCAAAGGCTTCCCTGTCCTGCTCTGCTGCGCTGAGAGAGTCCTGAGAGTCCAGCCCAGAACAGCCCACGTGTGATGGTTGTCAGCTTTAATGAAATCAGGCCCCCACTCACGCCGCTGCCCGTCCTCGTGCTGTGTAATAACCAGTCGCTGCAGAAACGCTGGTGTGTCCGGCGATACCCCCTTCCTGCAATTGCAGAGAGAAAAAAAAGAGGTTGCTTTTCTTGAGAGATTTAACTCACTGAGCAATTATTCATTTCAGTGGTTTTACTGCAAAGCTTGCTTTGTCTCTGCTCAGGTTTTAGCTGAGAGAATCTTGAATAATTTAGGATCAGGAGTTTTGGGGTTATTTCTATTTGATCTCTCATTTTCCTCGTCTTTTCTCTCCCCCCTCATTGCAGCCATATGTCTTTTAACTTGATTCCTCTTTTCTTTTGTTGGAATGGTGTTGCTTTCCTTGGGAGAAATATCTGCTACTTTGGGTGGAATTCATGTCTTGTCATTGTAAGTACCTGAAGGCGATGGGAGAAAGCAGCACCAACCTCCAAATTTATCCTGTCTTTGTAGCCTCCACTGAACTTCTGACTCCAGCATCAGTGGTATTCTCCTCCTAGATGAGGTCCTGCCTAAACCTATAGATCTCAAGAAGATATAGGAGGAAGATGCGTGGTAAATTGTGTTACAGAAGAGCCTCAGCCCCGTTCCCAGGCCAGGAGAAAAAGGAGGGACAGCAGAGCCTGTTTTGCCCAGAAGATGCAGTGAGATAAGAAGCAGCATCTCTCTGAGCTGTTGGGTAACTGTCCTTCTCTCTGCTCCTTTCCCTGCTAAATGGGAGAGGTCTGGGATAGAGCTCTGCCTGCTTCCATTGTCAACATCTCTCCTTCAACAGCAGGGATGGCAGCCAAGAGCAGGTCCCTGGAGCATGGAGGATGCTGTTGAGAAGTGGGTAGTGTGAATGCGTTCTCCTCGGGGTAGTTGTGTCTGCTCAGGGGGCTGTTACTCACAAAGTACTTGCTTTCCATGGTGGCAGAGGCTGTGCTCTTCAGTTCCTAGAGTAGTAAACTTCAATACTCCAAGCTAGTGTGAGAGGAACGATCTCAGTCTCCAAAACGGGACAGATTATTTCCTGAGAAGAATCAAAGAGACTATGGGAAGCAAAACCAGGGTTGGTCTCTGCAGTGGTTCAAGCCCCACACATATCCTTATGAGTGCTGAGCATCAACATCTCTGCACATCGGGGTCTCTTGTGTGTGCAAAGTGAAGCACCTTCTTTCTGGCTCTGCTCTGCTGTGTCCTGGCTGAATGTTCACCCTCCACAAGAGGTGTATGTGAAGGCTGCAGTGTGCACCATCCTCGTTGTAATGTACCATTGCTGGGAGACAAGTGCTCCATAAACGTAAGCCCCGTGCCTTGCTTGCTGTAGTCCTGTCCCTACATGAATATAGGTTGTGTGGACAGTCCTATCAGAAGATGTTTAGGTTTCAACCACAAGTTTTGAGCTTTTAATCAGAGTCTGGGAACAGATATGCAGTGGCAAATGATTAAATTACTCCTGCTTATCAGCTGAACCAGAGAAAGTGACCCCATAGATTTCACTTTAACTGCAAGCCAAACTTCATTAGCTTGTTCCAGTGATTAATTTGTCATCTTGTTCAAAAGTAGACATTTCACTGCTTGTACGATGGTTCGCTCCAGCAACCTCTGGGATCAGAGTCTGTTGTATATAAATGGGGGAGTGATAATGAAAGCTCTTTAATTTCAGTTTATTGATGTTTTATCAACTCCAAACCACTTGCATTCCTTCCCTAAAGCTAGAACTGAAAACAGTGAAAGCCTCTTTTGGAGGTCAGGTACATCTGTTCCTTAGGGGTATGTCCATGCGTGGTAAGTCTGAGCTTAAGTTCATCCTCATCCTCACCCAAAACCAGGAATGTCAGTACTTTAATGGAGCACCACAGCTCAGCCCGACTGCCTTCCTTAGATTTTGGTTTTTGTCCTTACTGAACCCAGCTGGATATATTTTACAGAAAGGTTTTGGTCAGGACATGCAGTTTCCAACATTTGCAGTACCACAAGTTTTTACTTGCTGTAAGAAGTATAATCAGCTCTTGTATTTCTTAACACTTTATAACCTGTAGTACTTTAATTTGACTGTTCCTATGTGTTTGCTTTAATATTTAAAACAAATGTTTCTCTGATAAATTGCACTTATCTGTAGCCTTCAGTTATCTTACTACTGGGTGCTTATTGCAAAGTTTCGTCCCAAAGCTTGGGGTTTGAAACTTGGTGGCATGGACATCCTAACACCCCTGTGCTTATTAGCAGTTGCAAATAAAGCACTTTGTTACTCTTGCAGACCTCTGAGTACAGATTTTGGAGTTTACCTGAAAACAAAATGAAGCAAAAAGTCTCTTAGCAAAATTTGGGGTTATATTCTTCACTAATAAATTGCAAAAAAAAACGTAGGAAGTATAAACTATGGGTGTAACCTACCTGCCGTGTCTCCCAGGTCCTCACCAAGAGTTCCTCTCACCTCTCAAGGGTGGAAGCCTTGAAAGAGCTCATTCAGCAGCTCTTTGCTGCTCAAGCAACACCTTTTACTGACTCCTTTTTGCCCACTGGCCACTCCAGCAACCTGGCAGTTGTCTCTGCTGCTGCGTGCAAATAGAGATTCTGTAGGACAACGTTCCCTCCCTCTCCACTGCTTATGGAAGACTTATTGCGTGGTTGCTTTGACCTCTCCTTGCCTGTGAGAATGCCCCTAAACCAGTGCTAATTTACCTGGAAATGATTCATATCAATACAAAAATATCCTTCAATATGGGTATTTCCCTCTTTAGATTTATCCTTCTGCTTAGGAAGTAAATTGAAATAGCATTATGGCTCCATCCTATAACATGAAAAATTTTATTTACTTTATAAGACCTTGCAAATCACAAACCGAATACATTTTATGACACAACAAGCTGTGTCCCAGTGTTTTTCAGAGCCTGGAAATATAGATATGACTGCCTTTGCATGTTTTAATCATAAGTTTTCAGTCTGGGACCCTTAAGCTATCAGTTTTAATAATATGTTCTTTCACCAAAATAAAACCACTTGACTTTATCGTGGAATATAATATTTGCCTGTTTGGGGAAGTTCATTCAGTCAAACATCTAAATCTGGATTGTTGGTTTTTACTTGAAATTAAATTATTCTAAAGGTCAGAATTTCCCAAGGAATGTAAATGAAATAATCGGATGAACTCAAGTCTTTATTCTTCTTCTGAAAATAAGAGAAATCTGATAGGAAACATTTGTCCCAAAATAGTGATAAGGCTGTCCTGATAGCCTGAAAAAAATTGATTTCCAGTTAAAAAGTTGACCTAAATCATGCTTTTCTTCAACACTTCAGTGCTGATAAATGTTATTTGCTTACATGTGAGCACTTCAATGTCTTCCTTATCCCTGCCAAAGAAATCTTAATTTTCTTTAAGATAAGCGAAGAAGCAGCATATATTTCAGTTCTGACTCTGAGCTTGTTTTAAGCTCCAAAATAGAGCTGGTACTGCGTAAGTTTTTAACTAATTCTGATGTGAGAGTTGAAAAGAGGAATAAATCTGCTGCCTGGGATGAAACAACCCATTAAGAGCTTCTTCCTAGGTAGTTTAATTAAAAGATTAGATTGTAGATTGCATTGATATATTAGAGAGCAGTTTGCTATAGAGTATTTGAAGTCAGGGCTGGAAGATAACAGGCGTTGCACATAAAACATGGAAAGACAGTTTGTGAGCAGACCCATTGCTGTGTGACCCAGAAGTGCCTGAGGCTTCCCTTGTGGTTGCCCGTCAGTGCCCTGAAGGGAAGGGCAAAGGCTGTGAGAGGGAGGGATTCAGTCTGCAGATTGAGAGTCCTGAGCATGGCTGCCAACATAGAATCATAGAATTGTCAAAGTTGGAAGGAACCTTTCAGATCCCTGAGTCCAACCATCAACCTAACACTGCCCAAACCACCACTAACCCATGTCCCTCAGCACCACATCTGCCCAGTTTTTAAATCCCTCCAGGGATGGGGACTCCACCACTGCCCTGGGCAGCCTCTTCCAAGGCTTGATAACCTTAATTAGGAAATTTTTCCTAATATCCATCCTGAACCTCCCCTGGTGCAACTTGAGGCCGTTTCCTCTTGTCCTATTGCCTGTGACGTGGGAGAAGAGACCAACTCCCAACTGTCTACACCAGGGAGTTGTAGAGAGCGAGAAGGTCTCCCCTCAGCCTCCTCTTCTACAGGCTGAACACTCCCAGCTCCCTCAGCTGCTCCTGACAAAACTTGTGCTCCAGACTCCTCACCAGCTACGTTGCCTGCTCTGGATCCTGTCCAACCCCTCAACGTCTTCTCTGTCATGAGGGGTCCAAAACTGTACAGAGCACTCAAGATGGGGTGGCTCTGGAACCTCCCCAGCTTGGTTCAGTTCACTATGGTTGGTTGTATGGTGCACAAGAGCCTTCCAGGCAGCACAGAGCCTGAGTGCTACCAGAAGGGAACAATCCTGCCAGTGTTCCCATCATTGCCCTTCCTTTCAGACCCTTATGTCTGATTCTGTTGTATTTATCTCATCTGCTTGGCTGGTTTCTTGTTTCTTGTTGCTGGTGATGCTTTTCTCTATTGTTTTTTTGGAAGTGTTTACTCAAGCCACAAAAGGAAAATACTGAAGAGAAAATGGAAGCAGCATTTCTTTGAAATATTTGGGTTAGCTTGAAAAATGAATGTGCACTCACCTTTCTGTGAACCAGAACAATAATGTTTGGCACTGCAGCAGGCTGGGTTCTGCATTGCTCATGGAGAGTGGCAGCGACCTTCGGTCCTCAATCTGCTGTGCAGAATTGTCCAATTCATGTCACTACCCTGAGGGCTACAGAAGCCGTTCTTGCCCTCGTTCCTTCTGATTTTCCCTCCCACTCTGTCTCTAATGTAAAGGAGAGGATGGGATAGGAGGACAGAAATGAGATTGCATCTATATAAACTTTTAGGAAAGGAAAAGAGCAGAAAAGTGATGTACGAACAAGTTCAGGAGTGGAAATGCTTTGGGACAGAGAGAGGCAGAACAAGTCAAGAGAAAGCTGGGGCCTCACCTGCAGGAGAAGGAACTCACAAAGGTCAAGATGGAGAACAGGTAGGGCGAGGGTGAGCGTGAGAAGAGAAGGAAGAACAGTGGAATAACAGTAACATTCAATGAACTCCGAAGCAAGAATTAAGATTTCATGGGAAGCAGATCCGGCAGGAGAGAAATAGGCATTTTTCATTTGATAGCAGGACTATGAACACAAATCATCTCAATGCAGAGGAGAATAAAAGGTTCAATAAAAGGCAGCTCAACAAAATAAAAGCTTTCCATTGATTTCTTGTTTCCTCACTGTGTTTGCAGAAAATGGAAAGCAGGTTAGACCAGAAAAGCGGGGCTTTAAGAATAGTCAGTGTGTGGAGAGACACAATCAGAGGAGGCAGCACTGAATAAGACAGAGGATGTGAGAGAAATTCCAGGTTAAATGAAATCATATGGTGAATTCTGTGAGGGGTCATGGAAAGACCTTTCAGAGATGAGCCCCAGGATGCTAAAGAGCCACTCACTGAAATGCTGGCAGGAAGAGGTTGGTGTAACTCATTTGACAGCAAAACCCAGACCAATAGGAGATCACAGGAGAAGCAATTTAGGTGTAAACAGCTGCTTAGAAGGACATTAATCAAGTAATGGGAGACACTGTGCTGGAGAACTCAAAGGGACCCGTATAAGCTGACACCAGTTTACCTGCATAGGCACAACCAGTTTAAGAGGCGCTCAGACTGGCCCTGTGTCTGTTCTTCCCCACTGAGACCTTTTCTGTTCCACTGTCCTGATAATACTGGCTGGCAATGAAATTTCTGCAAATTTTTTATTAAAACCAAAATGATTCCATTGACCCAGTTGACAGCGGCAAAGGGCTGAAGAACAACATTCCACAGGGAGAGAGGCAGGAATGAGCAGTCAGTTGAAGAAAAAGTTAACTGAACCTGGGAGCTTTTTAAAAGTTTTTGTTGTTGTTGTTTTTTTCTTTTTTTGTTGTTTTTTTGAAAGAGGAGACGGGGAGTTTCAACTTCACCTCAGTATCTGGAAAATACTGGATAAATAACCTTAACTGTTAGTTGAGAATATAAAAGATAGAAAGAAGATGAGTAGCAACCAACCTGGATTAGAGAAGCATCATTCATGTCAAGTAAATTGGATTTACTCCTACAACAGAGAAAAGCCTGTTGGATAGTAGAAAAGCAGATGTCATGGGCGGCAACATGTTTAAGTGCAAGAAATATGACATTTTCTTAAGCATGTTAGAGAAATATAGTCTAGATAAAAGGCCAGATAAAAGGCCAGAAGAGGCTGGAATAATTGAGGTTTCATTAGGAATTGTCCTGTGTCCAGTTCCGCTCAGTACTTCCATTAACTGCCCCAACCATGTGATAGTGGATGCATTTATACATTTTCAGAAGGCTGGAGGAATTTGATCAGGAACTTTGTGATCTTGACAAATAGCATAGGGACAATGGTTTCATTAGAATACAAATATACAGCAGCTACTGTGAAGCAGAACAGCTGGTGCTCATAGAATCACAGAACAGTTCGGGTTGGAAAGGACCTTAAAGCCCCACCAGTGCCAGCCCCTGCCCTGGGCAAGGACATCTCTCACCAGACCAAGTTGTTCCAAGCCCCAGCCAGCCTGGCCTTGAACCCCTCCAGGGATGGAGCAGCCACAGTTTCTCTCGGCAACCTCTTCCAGTGCCTCACCACCCTCACACCAAAGTTCTTCCTCAGATCTCATCTAAATCTCCCCTCTTTGAGTGTCAAACCCTTCCCCTCATCCTATGACTCCCCTCCCATGGATCAAGAGTCCCTCCTCAGCTTTCCTTGAGCCCTTTTAGGGACTGGAAGGGGCTCTAAGTTCTCCCTGGAGCCTTCTCTTCTCCAGGCTGAACTCCCCCAACTCTCTCAGCCTGTCCTCACAGCAGAGGGGCTCCAGTACTCTGATCACCTTCATGGCCCTCCATGAAGGCCCTGCATTCATCAGGTAGACAAATGTGTATTCAGGGATTTAGACTTGGGACAGGAGGGGGAGTAGCAGAGTTTACAACATTTGTTAGGGTAGAAGAAGGCTCCTGGAGGGATGTGTGACAACCCTTCAGTCAGATGAAAAACTGATTCAAAAATGTTTCTCCTGACCACCAAGGTTCATTTCAAAATTGAGAGGAATTCAAGGAACTCCCAGCAGAACCAACTGTTCCAGAGGCCACACTGGAAAGACCTTGCAAAAAAAACCCTCAAAAAAGAATATGGCCAGTGATGAACACTGCAGTTGGAATAATGTGTGTAGTCCCAGAGCTCAACTAGAAGAGAGGGCTGGAAACACCAAGCGCTTGGAAACGATGACAGTAATTAAGGCAACTGCTGGTCTGTATCTTAAGCAAGCACAATGGCTTCAGTTCCAAGGGTGCAACCTCTGGGTAGAGAACCCGAGATCAAGAGGAGCTGTGCCTTGGAGGAAAAGCATCTCTGGGCAGGGACTAATGTAATTTGACTGCTGATTACAGCTACAGAAACGCCAGTTTAGTGAGCAATATATCAACTTCACTCCCACACCCTGCACCAGTTTCACCACCTAATTTTCTCTCCTGTAGTTAATGGAGATCAAACTGTTCTGGGTCAAAAGTTCAGTTTCTAGCATTTCCTTGCATAAATCACCTTCCTTATTCTACATGTATTTCTTGGTGTGTATCGTAGCCTAATGAATTTAAAAAGATATTTATAGTCTTCTTATGATCTTCAATGCAAAATCTCTCCTCTCCATGTCCCTGCTGTATAGGAGAACCTGTAGCGAGAGCAGATTGCAGGAAAATTCAGCTTAGACACTAGTGAAATCATAGAATCATAGAATCACAGGATGGTTAGAGTTGGAAGGGACCTTAAAGATCATCCAGTTCCAACCCCCCTGCCCTGGGCAGGGACACCTCCCACCACACCAGCCCCATCCAGCCTGGCCTTGAGCCCCTCCAGGGATGGGGCAGCCACAGCTTCTCTGGGCAACCTGTTCCAGTGCCTCACCACCCTCACAGCAAAGAATTTCCTCCTGGTATCTAATCTAAAATTCCCCTTTTCCAATTTAAAACTGTTCCCCCTTGTCCTGTCACTCCACTCCCTGACCAAGAGTCCCTTTTCCAGCTTTCCTGGAGCTCCCTTCAGATCCTGGAAATGCTTCAGGATGCTATAATGCTGCGAGTAGTGGTGCACTGAAAGGGATTACTTGACAAATTTTCTCATCATTAAACCAGCAAATTGGTTTTGCCCTTAATGGCTCTTTACAGCGACGGGTGGCTGGTCCCAGCTCCGTGTCGGGCAGGTTGGCAGGAGCTGGAAGCACCCTCTGCTCTCTCTGCTGAAGATGACTTGTCTCACTTGTTTCCATCTATTTTTGAAAAAGCCATTCAGGCTAAAAGAGCCCATTGTTTGTATAGTGGGGCAATTATGCTAATAATAATATAGAGTTGTGCTATATTTTAATATTAATTTTAGTGACTGGGATACGACAGCAATTTGAATGTATGAATGACTAAAAAAAGACAAAATGTTTATAGAAGTACATAAAACTAATGCCATGCACTCCATTTTACAAGTAGCTTAGAATGGGTTTTTAATAAGCGTTTAAAATGATGTATTCGTGTCTGCATAAAATGTCATATATCATCTGAGGAAAAGTGATTTTAAAGAGCTCTTGTAATTAACTATTTATTTATTATTATTAAATTATTTACAATGGTATATTACAGGAAGCATTAAATGCTTTTGTATCAGAGAACCTGCCCTCTGTTCTTATGGTTGGTTATTCTTTATTGTGTGCTGTGGCTCTGCTGAGTCAGAATCTATTAGAGAGGGACTGTGCATTCCCTGTGCTGGTGGTTCATGTTCTTCCTTTGCCTCTTGTGAGCCTCTGTTGCCTTTGGTTTGGGTGAACTCTATAGATTTTGGTCGCAGACCCTTGGTTGGCCTTGGTATTGTCTATCAAATCTTGAGGTGATGGGGGATACATAGAATCATAGAATCACAGAATAATTTGGGTTGGAGGAGACATTTCAAGCCCACCCAGTTCCAACCCCCCTGGCCTGGCAGGGACACCTCCCACCACAGCACGTTACTCCAGGCCCCTGCCAGCCTGGCCTTGAACCCCTCCAGGGATGGGGCAGCCACAGCTTCTCTGGGCAACCTGGGCCAGGCTCTCACCACCCTCACACCAAAGAAATTCTTCCACAGATCTAATCTCAATCTCCCCTTTCAGTTTAAAACCCTTTCCCCTCATCCTACGGCTCCCCTCCTATGGATCACAAGTCCCTCCCCAGCTTTCCTGGAGCCCCTTTAGGTACTGGAAAGGGCTCTGATCTCTCCCTGAAGCCTTCTCTTCTCCAGGCTGAGCCCCCCCAACTCTTTTAGCCTGTCCTCCCACCAGAGGGGCTCCAGCTCTCCCAGCATCTCCGCAACCCCTTATTTGCTCTTATTTTAGTAAGGCCTAAAATTGATGACATTTTCCAACCATTGCATCAGATTCTTTCTCTGGTGTGTCTCAAGCAGGTTTAGACCCATGGATTAAATTCAGACAGTGAGAAGATGGTCGTTGCCATTCATTTAAAACTTGAAAGAAGATAGGCCTTGGAAGACGTCCCTAGAGTTCATTTAATCCAATCTGAGGCTGTCGAACCAGGGACAGACTGACCCATCTACTGCTTGCCCCTTGGCTTCTTGCACCTGGGGCAGGTTGTCCAGTGCGTTCTTGCCGTCACCTCTCCATGTGTCCTACCTGACCTGCAAAGAAACCTTTCTGATTCTGATTATCAGTGGTTCTTCTCTTGAGGTTTTCTAACTAAATTGCACCATCTAGGGTTAGCGAGAGAGCTGTAGAACTCTGTTCCTCTGCATTTGATTTTGGAGGAGACAGAGGAAAGAAGATGCGAGAAACCTACCTGTACAAAAAAAATATAAAGCTGGGGTTTAAGGCTGACATTTACCTCTGGAGATTCAAGCCCAAGCAGCTATGAATGCTGGGGCAAAGTGGAAACCAGTGTCAGGTTTTACAATTGCAGGGCTGTGCCTGCTCTCTGCGATAACAGAATAATTAGATGTACATGTGCCCCACTCCCTTACTTGCCCCTGCAGTTTCTCCTTGCCCTTTAGGTGTTCTAATCCCCAGTTCTCCTTTAGAGGTATCCCACCAGCAAAGCCCTCTGCTCGCATGGGAGCTGCCAGGAACATGATGCGAAACCTTGGAGCCTCTTTCAATACCTAAAGGGGCTCCAGGAAAGCTGGGGAGGGACTCTTGATGCATAGGAGGGGAGCCATAGGACAAGGGGGAAGGGTTTGACACTGAAAAAGGGGAGACGAAGATGAGATCTGGGGAAGAATTTCTTTGCTGTGAGGGTGGGGAGACCCTGGCCCAGGTTGCCCAGAGAAGCTGTGGCTGCCCCATCCCTGGAGGGGTTCAAGGCCCGGCTGGCAGGGGCGCGGAGCAACCTGGTGTGGTGGGAGATGTCCCTGCCCAGGACACTGGGCCCAGGTGGCACTGGTGGGGCTTTGAGGTCCCTTCCAACTCAAACCATTCTGTGATTCTATGACTCTATAATTCTATGATTCTATGAGCATCTCTTGCCAAGAGCGTGGTCAGTTAGGGCCCCATCCCTTGTGTGTGCATCATTCCTCTCTCTCATTCAGCAGCACGGGGCCGGGAGTGATTCTGCAGGTGCCTGGGGGGAGCCCTTGTCCTGCCTGGTGTTTTGTTTGAGTGAGATTTTTTTGTTTAATCAGCAGAATCTCTGGTTGGAGCATCTCCTGACATGCTGGCAGGCTGTTTTGATCCGCAGGCAAGGTTGATGGGAACTGATCTAAGCTGAGCTGGCAGACACCAGCTCTCACTGAGTTTACATCCCGTCCTTCCCCAGTTGGAGCCAGAGAGAAATGGGAGCCAAAGGCACAAGTGCTCTGAGGTGATGGGGTTGAGCTCCATAGGAGATAGTTCGGATGCAAAGTGAGACGTATCACTTCAGCCTACATGCTTCCTTTATTTTTTTTTTTTTTTTGCCAAGACCTTTGTGTGACTGTTAGTAGGAACTGAGAAGCTCCTAGATCCCTGTTGCTGTCTCAAGGCTGCTCCACGCCCTTGGAGAAATAGTCCAGTGATTATCTCCTCCGGGTTTCTGGGCACTGCTCTCTGCTCTGGGATTCATACCTGCCTTCCCACTAGTGCATGTATCTGGTTAAACATCTTTTAAAGCAAGGATTTATATCTGCATCTCCTTGTAGTGCATGCACTAACCAGTAATATATTGGATTTCCATCTGAGCAAGCATTTTAGCATCCCTGAAGTGATGGAGAAAACCCCTCCATGCGGCTGCTCACTCTGGGGTGAGGGGATGTTCTGTGTTCATCGTCCTGGCTGAATTAGTCTTTTCCTGACTCAGTGTCTGAATTACAGGGAAAAAAAATAAAAAAATAGAAGTTTCTTCTATGGGAAAGGAAAGTGAGTGCTTCAGCGTTTTCATGGGCAGCAGAGAGAAATAGTCACTTTTATCACAAGATTTGCTTCATATCCAAATGTCTGAATTGGGCAATTTATCTGTCTCTCTCCCCCCATTGACTCTGGGCTTAGATTTTGACTGACTCTAAATACCTGCAGTGCCTGTGTCTCTGACATCAAGGCAGGTGAGATGAATACTGGCCACTGTCTTCTTGCTTTCCTGCAGTTTGTAACACCTGAACCTTAAATCTAACAAAACAGAATTGGTAGATAACCAGTATAATCAAGAAGGGAGGTGGATTGGATGGTGCCAAATTTCTGCAACATCTGCCGTGAGAATTTCCAGGCAAATCAATACAGAGGGGCAATGGACCAGAAGACCAGTAAGATAAACTCAAACCCCATGAAAGAGCTGGGAAAAGGGACGGAGCCATCTAAGTAGGACGTGCTTGTCCTTGGCTGTGTGAGGAGGATCATTACTTTGAATCCATGTGATCTCACTTACGCAGTTCCCTGTCAAAATGCCACAGAAAAGCAAGGCAGTGGCCTGGTTCTTGCAGAGCTCTCAAAATCATTTTTAAAGCATCCCCTGGGTCATGCTCAGCTTGGAGACACATGTCCCCAGCTTGGACATCTCCCTTCAGCTGCTCCTCCAGTACAAGAACAGGGCTGCCAACCTGCTTGGGAGGACTGAGATGGATGGATGGATAGATGGATGAAGAAAGGGCAAGAAATGGAAAACACACTCAGGTGTCTTCTCTGTTGTCAGCTGCTGAACATGCAGGAGCAATAAAGAATTAAAGAAACCTACAGCTAGTTCTTTGAAAAAATTATGAGTGGTCCAGGTCTTGATACTTTCCTTTCAATCTTGCTTAAATTATTTGCTGTGTTGGCAAGAAGGCCCTCACGCCCAAGTTAATCAGTTGTGATCTAAGAGTTTAATAAGCTCAACAGCACACACCTGTCTTTCTCTTTCTCCTGCTGTGTGTAACTGCTGACAACTGATTAGCATCTGCCATACAGGCACTAATTGATCCAACCGGGAGCTGCACTGATGGTGCTTTGGAGACCCTGGAGGACGCGTGCAGCAACCTCTGAGCTGTTCAGCAGCAGGAAGGAGATGTACAGGCAGGGCTGCATTTTAAGGTTATTTGTATTTCTTTCTTCCCACTTTTAATTCTGCTGTCTCCTCTCTGCCACCCTTGCAGCAAATTGGCCGGTTCCAGGTGAATATAACTGCAGAATAAAGGCATAAAGATAATGATGTTCCTACAACTGTAGAAACAAGTGGTTGAGCAGGAGGTGGAGACCTTGTACATGCTGCAGTTGTGGGAAGAGCTGCTCTTCACTTGTTTCCTGTAAGAGAACACCGAGTCTAACCCTTGCCTGGTACAGAGAAATAGGGAGAGAAAGCATCAGTCATAACTCGCTCCTCTTTGATACCAAACCCAAAGGACCGTACAGTAATGGAAGCCAGGCTGTACTTCAGCACATTTTTTTCCAGCAGAAGATTTTCCACTGAAAAGCTGAATTTTTCAGTCAATGAAGAAATGACATTTTGCTTGTAAACTTGGTATTTTTTGATGAAAAATGAGAAACACTGGTTCTGTGGGTTTGGAGTTTGAAGTCAGCATCTTCCATAGGCAAGATGGAGAAGCAAATGAACCATATCTGCCCATCTGTAGTTGTCCCCTGGAGGCAGCAGAGTCCCTTGGTCAAAGACTGTCCCGGTCTCTGTTGTGTTGTGGACAGCCCTGGCCAAAACTCTTCTCTTGAGTTTTATGATGAGGAGCCAAGGGACAACACGATCTCCCAGCTCAAAATAAATGCAGAGGCTCCTAAGTCTGAAGCTGCTTCTCCTACTGGAGCATGTAGAGCCCAACAAGCTGTTTTGCACAAAGTGACCTATCAGTCCCGACAAGCAGCATTGCTTGGCACCTGCCCAGCATGATGCTCTCTGAGCAGTGTTTACTCTTCCAGCAGCCCTTGGGGGGCAAGTAATTTATCTGTTTCTGTGTGGTGGGTACATGACCTTTAATACAGAGCAGAAGCAGAAAGAGCTTTGTGGCTCTGCTAATAGAAATCGCCCTGTGTTGCACATATCTCTTTGTCAAGCTATTGATGAGACCGTTGTTTCTGGTTGTGTGTCCTCTTTGGGGCTAAAATGCTGGCTTCTTTACCCAGGAAACCCTCATCTCACATACACATAATCACCCACACACACCCCCCCCAGGCTGTGTCAACTGTGTGTGCTCTAGAACAGGATCTTGCCTTGATGTGTTGCTCTCAAGGGAGTCTGGGCAAGGACCCTTCCTTTGGGAAAAGCCTTTTGCTGCACCCGCTCTGCTGTTCTGTAATAGGAGGTATGAAACTGGGGTGGCATCTGGAGATATAAACTTGACAATAAGACCACCATCACCACTCCCCATTCATTAGGTTTCCCAAAGAAGTTGTGGAAGCCCCATCCCTGGGAGTGTTCAAGGCCAGGCTGGATGGGGCTTTTGAGCAACCTGGTCTGGTGGGAGGTGTCCCTGCACATGGCAGGGGGTTGGAACTAGATCTTTGAGGTCCCTTCCAATTCTAACCATTCTATGATTCATAGAATTATAGAATGGTTAGAATTGGAAGGGACCTCAAAGATCAACAAGTTCCATGATTCTGTGTTTAGTTGGCAAAATGTGAGCTTGACAGCCTTTAGTAGATGTTCTGGATCTTTTCCGTGGAATGGGTTTAGCTTGTCTCATTTCCTGTTTCCTGGTTTTCCATGAGCTTTGCAAGACTGCTTGAGTTTAGGAGCAGTGAGGTGAGGGACAGAGCCCAGTTCAGCCGTGGGCAGACACCCCCTAGCAGGGCAGGCAGCAGCACCGCAGGGTGTAGGGCACAGAGCGAGCTCCCTTCTGTCTGCTGCTCTCTGCCTACACCAAATGCCTTTCATCCCTGGAAGTCTTTCATCCATAATCTGTTTCTCCCTTCTTTGTAAAGACAAATTTGAATGCAGGTTATTTGCAGCAAGGAAAATTATGTTATTAGAGAATTTGCATTAAAACATCCATCCCATGAGGCGTTACAAACCTTTAGCCAGGTAGAATCGAGATATTAGCCAAGCAGTGAGATGGAATTGCAATACTTCTCCTCTCTCCCTTTTCTTTTGGGGTGAAAAATGGTGAACAGAGGTTTCTTTGAAGACTGTTTCAGAGCAGCTGCTTTAGAGATGTCACACGTTTTGAGGCTGCCTGTAGCCAGGCTGTGTGACAGGGTGCTCTCCCCACAGCCTCCTGCCTGTGGGGTATGGAGATACCATGGGTTACGGAGCCAAAGGAGGAATTCAGGAGGAATCTCCCACAAAGGAGAAGGAAATGTGCCATAAGCACAGTTTGCTGTTGCAGAAGCAACTGGGCCCACGGCAGCTGTCTGACGTCCTACCAGTGAAACAGTTGCTTTACTCCATCATAGACCTAAATTATATATATAAATTATATATATAAAATTTCTAAATATATATAATTATAAAACCTATATATATAAAGCATGCTTCCAGTCCCCTGATCACTTATTCAATAACCTCGTCATGGTGGTGCCTACAAAGCACAGCAGCTTCAAAGGGAAGCCTGAAAATCCTTTATCTGGGGTAGCTGTTCTGCAGTAGCTGAATGTGGCTGGGGAGGATTTTAGGGTGCATAGGCTTAATTTCACATTTTCCTGAATTAAGCTGTATTTGAAGCAAGGTGGTCGCCTCTTAGGGAAGTGGTTTGACTACTTGTGTTTATGAAACTGTCTTTTTCTGTTGTTTGATGAGTTTTGTTTCCTTTTGTGGGAGAATATCCCCTATTTTCTAGTGTGCTCTGATGTGTGACTGAGTTTTCTGGGAAGATTTTGTTTTGAACTGGAACAATTTTACTGGACAGAAACTTCTGTTTCCTGCACGGCTCTATGTACTGCTTCTTCTTTGCTTATAGAAGTAATAAAAGACCTTCTTGTGGCCCTCCAAACCTCTAGTTTGGATAACTCCTTTTTGACAGGCAGGGGTAACAGTCCCAACAATATGGCATTTCAAGTCTTTGACTCTCAGCTCATCCTACCTGGTGAGCAATTCTTATTTCTAACAGCGCGAAATCCCCGAAGGCAGAAGTCGCAGATTTCAGGTGCTGAGCTGGCTGATCCATAAATCTCAGCACCAAGACAGATTGTTCCCTTGCTATCTTGCAGTCTCACCTCCTCCCATGCTTTTTCGAAGGCTCTTTTCATTTTCTCACAACAAAACTCGAGTCCAAACTGCTCTCCTGGCAGCAAAGCCAGCTGTGAGCCAACAGCACCATCCAGGGGCCACTGGAGCTCCTTTCCATCTGTCTTTGCAGAGCTTCCCACAGGGATTCACTCTGAAAATGGGGAATTTAGCTTCTCTGTGGTCCCCTGTTTGTCTTGTTTGTGTCTTGGGAAAGCAATCTTTGTACAGCCTCTGTTATTAACCAAGCCAAGGGCAGGGTCCTGCACCTGGGACATGGCAATTCCAGTTACAAATACAGGTTGAGAGGAGAATGGCTGGAGAGCAGCCCTGAGGAGAAGGACTTGGGAGTGCTCCTGGATGAGAAGCTCAACATGAGCTGGCAGTGCTCACTGNAGATTGAGATGAGATCTTAGAGAGAACTTCTTTGCTGTGAAGGTGGTGAGGCGCTGGAGCAGGTTGCCCAGAGAAGTTGTGGTTGCCCCATCCCTGGAGGGGTTCAAGGCCAGGCTGGATGGGGCTTGGAGCAACCCGATGTGGTGGGAGGTGTCTGTGCCCATGGCAGGGGTGTTGGAACTGGATGATCTTTGAGGTCCCTTCCAACTCGAAGCGTTCTACGATTCTATGAGGCCTTCCTGGGTGTTTTTTGATGCTGCAGATACAGTGGTCTGTGTTTGCCTGGGGAAATGGCTAATGGTACTTCCAGAGACTCATTTACCCAAAGCTTTAGGCAGCTCTAAGTTGTGTCTATGTCAGGAACCATTCATGACCATATGTCACCTATTTTATAGTAAAGTTGGGTAAATCTTCTCCCTCCTCAAGTTCTTTTTGACATAAGGTTGAGATTTTGGTTCGATTTGTGAGTGTCTGTTTGCCATAGAATTTTAAAAATGCATGTTTTCCATTTGAACACTGCACCCCTTGAAATTGCAATGTGGATCACTGAGTGCAAGTAACCTGTTGTCTATATAATAATCGCCCATTCCTGTGCTGCTGACCCTTAACCAGACTCGTTTGCCATCACATACTGGGGCCAGTGACAATACCAGGAACTGAGAACTCTCAAGAGGGAAATGCAGCCCATTAACTGCTGATTCATTGCCTCTCTGCTTCCATCTGATGATGAGAAATTCCCTTCGGATCCAAGGAACCTCACTGAAGAAACTGGTTCCAATAAATGGAAATTTTCTGGTGAAGAAATCAAACAAAACCAGAAAAACCTGCGATGTGGGTGAAGGGCACGAGTAAAAGCGCAGATACTGGGGCAGATGTGGGTCCTGGAAGCTGACTAGTCCACTGCTGTACTCACATCAAAGCTCGGCTGTATTTTTAGTGATAGGGAGAGAAATAGAGATGTAAGTAGACCTTTGAAGATGTCACTAAGTCTCCAGTGGAAAGAATTCTTTTAACTCTGTCAGATACTGCATCAGCGAACAATAATACTGGTAGATCTTAAGATTCAAGCGCCTGATCTTCTACCCAAATAAGCAACTACTCATTAAATTAAGATTAAATGCAGGAAATTAAACCCAAAGCTTAGAGGTGCACATGTGAATGTTGGAAATTCTACTTAACTTTTGAATTCTTTGATTTCTTCAGTTAAAAACTCTGGTTTCTAAGGAAGAAGAGTTTTTATTGTATTTTTCCAAGTGCCTTTCTTCTGTGGCACTGTCTGAGTGAAAAAAAATCCCGATACCTTATAAAGTTGATCCCGGTATCACTGAGCTGTCTGATCTACAGCTGGTGTGTGTCTGTGTGATCTGCTGCTTATCTTTTTGTCCTATAGATAAGCATCTCTGTTCGTGCAGCAAATTGTGCCATCCCCAGTGACACCCGCTGCCCCAATTCCCTGTATTTTCCTGCTATGAGCCAGAACGCTCCCCTGCATTTATTAAGTTGAAAACCACACTTTTTCTCCTGGTCTGGAAATGTGTGAGAGCTGAATACTGATTCAGGCACCGTGTGCTTGCCATATAGAATGCTGTATCAGAATGCAGCCCCCATGTTACACTTCTTAAGACACTGAATAAATCCCATTTGTTTCCAGGACACCGCACAGAAGTGTCAGGATGCATTTGAGTAACTAATTCACAGAACTGATTCCACATATCAAAGCCCAGGGACGCTCCCAGAAAACTTAAGGCTCCACAGACTCATGTCTGGCTTAGATCAGCTCACCTGAACGTTCCTTTTAATTACCAGGGTGGTAGAGAATCCTCTGGGACAGCACATCCTGGATGAGACAGATGTACCCATCGGCTGCTCTTCTGAGGAGACGTTTCGATCCCACAGTTCCCACATCTTCCTGGACACATCCCAAGCCTGCACTCTGTAGCCTTCCCTATTCCCAGCTCTCATGGCTGTTTTTGGCAACATGCTCTGGCAGCCCAGAAAGCAAACCCCATCCTGGCCTACATTAAAAGAAGTGTGACCAGCAGGGAAAAGTTGGTGATTCTGCCCCTCTAGTCTGCTCTGATGAGACCTTACTTGGAGAACTGTATCCAGTTCTGGAGTCCTCAACACAGGAAGGACATAGTCCTGTTGGAGCAGGACCAGAGGAGACTATGAAGATGATCTGGAGTCTAAGATGCATTTTCAAGGTGACTTGGACTCTTGAGAATCTCATTAATAGCTTCAGATTTTGCATCTCTGATTGACATCCCTGAAGCAATCAGCTGAGGTGTTTTTAAGATTTTCCTTTCCCCCACTTTCTGTTCCAACTCTGAGTCAGGAATTATCGCTGTCTCCTTATCTTAGTCACAAAACTGGCAGAGATGACATTACTTTAGCTCTGGCTGAAATATTTTCATAAACTCACTTTCTTCGGCAGTTGAAGCTAACACATTGGGCTGAGGACAGACAGGCAAGCAGCACACATATGTGTTCCTACTGTCAGCTCTTCTGTGGGATGAGAGAGAAGAGAATTAAATGGCTGTAGGTAGAGCTCATCAGCCAGAGCACCATCACCTGAGAGCCAGATTCTGACCATCTTCCCAGGAACCAAACCCTGCTGGTGTTAGTACCCATGACATCTGAGGTCCTGAGATCAGTCAGTAGAGGGTTTGTAGTGCTCCAGCTGCGGCCTTTCTGTCCAGAGGATGGAAAGCATTTGCAATGACAAGTTGAGCACCTCACTTTGTGTGGGCTGAACATGACTCCTCGTGTGCAAGTGAAAAATGGGATATAGCATTATCCCTTAATAGCATTAAGGACTTCTGCAAAGATTGTCAGGGAGGTCTCCATAAATCCTTGGAAAGCAAGTCCAGGTAAAACCTCTGCAGTGGCTTATTGGAGTCTCTTGGGACTGTGAAACTGGTGGAGTGGCCCTGGAGGGAAGGGAAGGTCAGGGGGACCACAGGCAGGGTGGTCCCAAGGTGGCTTCAAATCTCCCAGGAAAATGCATGAGAGAGTCTTTTTGGACGGGATCTTGCCATTTCCAACTTCTCCTGGGGAAAGGATTTTATTCTTTGTTTTTGGTTTTAACCATATGAACTGGCAGAGCACCAGCCCGATGGCAGGAAAGTGAGGAGCACCTTATGGGGGTGAAGAAAGGCTGCAGGTGGATGTTGGAAGTATGGGGTGTTGTTCAGTATGGACAGGTGATAGGTGAAGAGGGAACGGCCTCAAGTTGTGTCAGGGGAGGTTCAGGATGGGTATTAGGAAAAATTTCTTCACTAAAAGGATTATCAAACCTTGGAAGAGGCTGCCCCGGGAAGTGGTGGAGTTATCATCTCTGGAGGTATTTAAAAGCTGGGCGGACGTGGTGCTGAGGGACATGAGTCAGTGGTGGTTTGGGCAGTGTAAGACCTGCCCTGCTCAGAGCAAAGGCTGACCTCAGACTGGCAGCTTCTTCACCCTACTAGAACAAAAACAAAAGAGATTTTCTCTAAGAGTTCTGTTATTTTGGCATTTGATTTTGTCTGGTGACTGGATCAAAAGCCAAAATATCACCATTTTAGTGGCATTAAACTTATTCAGGAAAATGTTGGTTTGGAAAGAGCAACCTGAAAATCGTTGTCTGTTTGGAGCAAAATAAATACCTAGTTTCAGAGAAATGTCATTTTTTTGACAGATTGAAATTTCAAAATGTTGATTCAGAAGATTTTTAGCTGTTTTGACAATATTCTGTGTTATGTCGTGTAAACTTGTCAAAAGATTTCCGTCGGCTCTACTGGTTTCCCTGTGCTGTTCCTGACTGTGCAGTCCTCCATAGAATCATAGACTCATAGAATGGTTAGACTTGGAAGGGACCTGAAAGATCATCCAGTTCCAACCCCCTTGCCATGGGTAGGGACACCTCCCACTAGACTAGGTTGCTCAAAGCCACAGCCTGTCGGAGTAGTCGGAGTGGGAAGCCGGACCCAGAGAAATGATTAGGCTCAGTATGAGTATGATCGTTCTCCTTTATTCAAATTTTTACAGACTTTATACAGACAGTTAAAAGAAGCAAACGAGAGCAACAGCTACATGCTTGGCTTATAGTCTCTGTTCAAACGCCTAAAGCGCTCACACAGTTGGTGTAAAGTTCTTGTTTGTGCGCAGCAGTGTTTTTCCCCTTCTCCCAACTGCAGCTCCGCTTTTCTTGTTTCCCAGGTAGCTGCTTCTTCATACTTCTGCTTTTCAAGGACAGTTCACAGCAACCTCTACATCAAAGACTGGACTGCTCATTGCAATCAAGTCATGCCCCTTTTCACTCAGCCATTCCTCCACAACAGCCAGCCTGGCCTTGGACCCCTCCAGGGATGGGGCAGCCACAGCTTCTCTGGGCAACCTCTTCCAGTGCCTCACTACCCTCACAGCAAACAAGTTCTTCCCAAAATCTAATCTAAATCTCCCCTCTTCAGTCTTGCCAGTTTAAAACTCTTCCTCCTTGTCCTGTCACTCCACTCCCTGATCAAGAGTTCCTCTCCAGCTCTCCTGGAGCTCCCTTCACATCCTGGAAGGCTGCTACAAGGTCTCCTCGGAGCTTTCTCTTCTCCAGGCTGAACAGCCCCAGCTCTCTCAGCCTGTCTTCATAGGAGAGGTGCTCCAGCCCTCTGAGCATCTTGGTGGCCCTCCACTGGACCAGTTCCACCAGGTCCATGTCCTTTCTGTGTTGAGGACTCCAGAGCTGGACACAGGACTCCATGTGGGGTCTCACGAGCACAGAGCAGAGGGGGAGAATCACCTCCTGCGACCTGCTCGTCAAGCTTCTTAGATGCAGCCCAGGCTGGGGTTGGCTTTCTGGGCTGCCATGGGCTGCTCCATGGGGAGCATTGTTCAAACCACCAAAACATAGGCTCAGCAATGCCTTCGGAGGGGGTCTGACTCCTCTGGCAGTCCTAGAAGGAGATGTGTTTTTTTGACGTGGCCACAAAATTCTGGATTTGATGGCTTTGCAAGCCCTTCAGAGAGCAGAAAATAAAAGGAAAATGGAATTTGATGGTAAAAGTAGGAGGTAGAAGTTCCATGTTCTGGCCTTGGATTGATTTGTGCCTGATTTGAAACTTACTTTTGTTTGTGCCTGAACTTCTGTCTCAGCCTTTAAGTCAAGACCCTTTTATTCTCCTCCATCTGAGGTGAAGATTTCTGCATCTATGGGTGATTTCTCACGGTGTGTTTATACAGTTTAAGTAACGAGAGCCCAAACTGCACGGGAAATATAAAACAAGCACGGTCTTAGGAATAAAACTCCTTTATGACTGTGTTTTTCACATGATTTTTAGATCAAATACATCCACTCGCTTCCAAAAATCAATTTTCACCCTTGTGCTCTGTTTTCAATCTTTATTTCATTTCACGTGTTTCTGCTTTTCCTCCTGCAAATCAGGAACGAAGCCCAGATATTTGGGGTTTCCTCTTGATTTCCATCTCCAGATCAAGGTGATTATTGTTTTGTATGGCCTGAGGGCTCTTTTCTTATCACCTTCATCAGTGTGGCATTTAATTAGAGGTGCAGAAATGTTAATATCAGCTGGTCTGGAACCAGCTGGTATTTTCTAAGCATTAATCTTTTGCTGATGTGTTTTACCCAAATCTCCCACTAGATGGTATGAAGGGACTGGAAAGAAAATTCACTGCAAACCGGGATGAAACATCTCTAAAAAATCCCCACCAACCCCCAAAACTCCAAAATATCTGAATAACAGCTAAGGAGCCAAGGATGGCAGAAATCAGACTTTTTGGCTCAATGGGAGTCAAGACACTTACTGGTCCTGCAGCAGTCACCAAAGTTGTGCACTTTTATCATGTAGAGGGTGCTTGATGGACTCCAGGCTAATTCCCAGTCCCCGAGGGTGATCTTGGTGCAGATGTGAGTTTTACCCTCAGATTTAAATCCCTCGGAAAACCAATCATCTGCTCTTTCCATTAAATGCCTTTGTCTCAACAGGAAGCCAGGGCTCTGTCCATCCGGCTGGCACTGTGGAGCTTCATTTGCCCGTACCCCCAAGCTCCCCGAGGAAAAACTATTCTTTCTTCTATCACTCACACAAAGAACAAAATTTTCACTTTTGTATCTTTTAAGCTTATTTTAATTCCCTATGGGAATATGTGGGCTGTTCACAGCAGGATACCTTCCCTTTTCTCCTGCATCTCACCTCCAGAGCTCGTCAGGGCAGTTGAAGGAAGAGCAAGAGCTTCCCCATTTGATTCCTCACTCTGACAGAGAAGATGAATATTTANCTTCAGAGATGGAGACTTTACCACCTCTCTGGGCAGCCTCTTTCAGGCTTTAGGTGGAACTTCCTACATTCAAGTTTGTGCCTGTTAAGTAGTCTGTCTCTGCTTAGCTGTGATTATCGTCTTGAGAGGAGGATTAGACACCCCAGCAAAATTTATAGAATCGTAGAATGGTTAAAGTTGGAAGGGACCTCAAAGATTATCCAGTTCCAACCCCCCTGCCCTGGGCAGGGACGCCTCCTACCACAGCAGCTTGCTCCAAGCCCCATCCAGCCTGGCCTTGAACCCCTCCAGGGATGGGGCAGCCACAGCTTCTCTGGGCAACCTCTTCCAGTGCCTCACCACCCTCACAGTAAAGAATTTCTTCCTAAATCATGTTTTTCCCCTGTTAGATGGTCTAAAGAAATGTTTCCCAGAGTCCTGGTGTTGGATGCTGAGCCATGGAGGAGTTACCAGGGTTGTTTATTTAGTTAAAGTTAAAAATTCCTAAGTTCAAGGTTATGATTTCAGCTACTCTGTGTCACTCAGGTGGTTCAGACTGACAGATGGGCATATCCAGGTTAATCAGGATAACCAGGATAATACCAGGATAATCAAGTAATTCAGGAATATACTGGTGGGGCTTCCCTGTGCCTCAGCAATCTTTCTGAGATCTGCACATCCTATGGGATCCTCCTCCCACAGGATCAGTGAAAGAGAAAATCAAATCATCTCTGCAACTCCCCCTCATCTTCTCCAAGCTTCCCAAGGAATGTTCCAATGAGCTGAATTTGAGCTTTCATGTTTAGAAAGCTATCTGAGAGATACTGTTTTAATTAAGAAGGAGGTTCCATGATGGACAGGTACCACATGGAGGCAAATGGCTGTGAAAAGAGATGGCTGCGTGTGTGACAGCGTGTAAAATGGACACACAGAGGCATTTTACACTTCAGGAGCAAACCTGCGAAGTGGCAACCCTCCTCCTCCTCCTCCAAACCCCTCACATCTCTAAACAGAGGAAAATATATTATTAGTTTTTTTGTAGTTTGTAAGAGAGAGAGACTGGCTCTGTGCTCTCTGAGCGTCCATATTCCTTACAGAAAATTAGCGCTTTAACCTAAAGAGGGGAGGGAAGGAGAGAGCGTGAAAGACAGGGGGAGTCTACGAGAGTGTGTTTGTGTGTGTGTATGTGGGTGTGATTGTATGTGTACCTGGGTGTCAGCGTGTGTGTACATGAGTTTTGCCTCCCCTTCTCATCCAGAGGAAGGAAAGCTGTTAGGTTCAGCGGCACCTTCTGAAAAGCTCAAGGGAATTATTTCCCCCCTCCTTTTAGGAGCTTTTAGCTCAGGATCTAGCCTCATTAGCCATGCTGAGAGCCACAGGGAAGCCACAGGGCAAGGTGGCACCTTTGTTCCTGCAAGACCGAAGTCCTCCACAGATGCAGAATTTAGAGCAAGAGGGAGTTTGCTTGGGGAAAGATGCCTGGGCTGTCCAGTCCTCTCTGCCCGAGTCCTTTATTCCCAGTAAAAGTGAGTGATCATTTTACTTCATCACAGAAGATCCTTAACTCCAGAAAACCTCAGTGAAATACATCACCTTGTTATTTTTGCTGCAAGAGAAGAGGGTGCTCTTGTCCCCAGGGCTGCCAGTGACATCAATGGCCCAGAAGATGCTTAGTGGAAAAAAAATAAAATCTAATAAAAAGGCTTATTTTTTTTCCCATGGATTCAGTGCAGGACAGAGAAGTGCACTGTATCAATTTTCCTCTATCTGTTGGCTTTTCTGTCTGTCTGGGGTGCTCTCTCTTTGATCCTTTGTGCAAGCTTATTATGAAATGAAAACTTAGAAGAGTAAGCTGGCACTACTTCTCTTGGTACCATGCACAGGGAGGTCACAGAGCCAGGATTAGACATGTTCCCCAGAGAAGCAGGCGGAGTTTAAATAAAGTTGGGGTTTTTTTTTATGGGCCTTGACATTCCTTTAGCTTTGAGGCACTGATGTAGTTCTCTTAAAAAAAAAGGAAAGAAAAAAAGAAGGGAACGAAAAATCTCTGCCTGAGACACCCAGTGCCTCTCTGTATGTGAAAATGAATTCCCATGCGGTTGGATTAAACATAAAATAAAATGGGTCATATTTTCAGACTTGGAAGACTGACATTAAATAACTAAAATCTCTATCTGGACAGCTAATAACGAATCTATTTAAATATGGATTTTGATCCCTGTCTTTCTCCCTTCTCTTTTCTCTTGCTCCCCAAAATTCGTGGAAGTTTTGTAATAATTTTTTGTTATTCTTGTACCTTCTCTGGAGGGCTTGTGTGATTCGCTCTTGGCCCACTGTCCTTGCTGCTGGCACCAGAACTCACCTTGCCTTGCTTTGACCCGGAACAGAGGTTACAAGAGTCCCCAAACTTGCAAGGACCAACTTAAACTCTCAAAGTGTCCTTGATCTGTGTTAAGGAAGAAATAAACAGACGCTTTTTAAATATTTATTTTCTCCAGATAAAAGATATTATTCATACTATATTTTTATTAGGCTTCACTGAGCTTAAATTTCACAGGAAACATTTAGATCAGTTCTTTGCAGTTACCACTTACAATTTCATTATTGTTATCAATCTTAGAATAAGGAACATTTTGTTTTAAAGTCCATATCTTTCAATTCCAGCATTTGAAGAGACTCTCCCCTTCCATACATTTCTAAATGCTAGTGAAGAAAACCTTGACAAGATGAAATATGTGCCATCCGAAAGGCCAGAAACCAGATTCCAAGTAGATGGAGCCTAAAATGTAATAGTACATATCCCTTAAGCCTTTGTGGTTTTTCAGGCAGGATCCCAGTTGCTGGCCAGGGGCTGGGCACCTGCCAGATGGTTCTTTGTGATTATGCTGGACACTACTGGTTCTTAACCCCAACTGCAACTATTTCTCCTGTACTCTGTGTCTCTTGGTACTTATCTCTTATTTACCTCTGCAATGCCTGAGTGTGTATTTGCTCCTCAGGATCTGGCTACCAAGTGGTAATTGCCCTTTAGAGTCTGAGGAACATGTTTTCTAGCTATATCCTCCTCCAATTTTAAATCCCCAGCTGGGGAAGGAGCTGAAATCAATGAGAAACAATTTGTTGTTCCTGCAGTGAAGCTCTGACAAGTCATATGCTTGGGCAGATGCCTGGTGCCAGCTCGAGTAAGTCTGTGTTTGAAGCCTGCAGAAGAAATTGCATTGTCTGTCATTGTCAGCATTATCAAGAGCAGACACAAACCAAACCACACTGGAGGATGTTAGATGGATAATTCTTTAGAGCAGGGAAACCAGTAGATAAACCTGGATCCTAAAGCAGAAGAGCCAACATTATCCATCATTACTGACATTAACATTTCCCTATCTTTATGGTGTTGGACCTATGAGAGAACCATCAGCCCTGGGGTCTTGGGTACAAAGTCTGAAGGATTGATTAGAATGGGAAAAAGAAAATGATATCTGAACAGAAACGGCTGCACCAGCCTGAAGGTCGGCTTGTGGGAATGAGTGGAATGACATTTGTGTGCAGATTTATTTATGTCACATCTGCAGCAGGAGCAGAGTTGTGTGCTGAGGAAATCCACCTGGGTCCTGACATATGGCTGGATCTCCTGGTCATAAGCTGAATTCACAGGCAAGGATGGACAACTCCTTTGGAAGGATGGACACCCTTTTGCAAGGCTGTACATCCCTTTGCAAGGAGAGATGGGGAAGGATCAGGGAGGAGAGCCATAGCACAAAAGAGGGGAACTGAAAGAGGGGAGATTGAGATGAGATGAGATGTGGGGAAGAACTTTGCTGCTGTGAGGGTGGTGAGACCCTGGCCCAGGTTGCCCAGAGAAGCTGTGGCTGCCCCATCCCTGGAGGAGTTCAAGAAGGTTGGAGGGGGTTTGGAGCAACCTGGTCCAGTAGGAAGTGTCCCTGCCCAGGGCAGGGGGTAGCACTGGATGGGCTTTAAGGTCCCTTCCAACACAAACCATTCTGTGATGCTATGATTCTATGATTCTTTGTAAAATTAAGGGTTGTAGCTGACTTCCCCTGCTTCAGCCTCCACTCCTGCTACTCTTAAGGTCACTTTCAGAGTAGATGAACTTTTTATTAGCACTTTGGGAAAAAAACCCAAAAAAAGGACAAACCAAAAAAACCCCACCCAAACAAAATTATTTTCTCTCAAACACTTAGAGTGAACTTCCTGAGCTGTGTGTTCCATGCCTGCTTTCTCTGAGAAAACATGGTGAGTGTTCATTAGAGCTGGTTGAATTATCTGTGATGGAGCTGAGAATATTTGTGTGACTAAAAAGCGATGAGTTTGCTTTTCTCTGTGCCTGGAGTCCTGTGACCTGGAAAGATTTGCAACGGTCTCAAGAGAGGGGTGTCATTGAATCTGAGTTTAGATGTCTGTAGTGTAGGAGTTAGGTCGGCACCAATTGTCTGGACTTATTTGAGAGCTGAAAGAAATAAGCACATCTTTCTTCTCTTGGGGTCAGTATCGAAATGCGGGAAGTAAATCATGCCTTAGAGCTGCCAGTCTCTTCAAGACACTGCAGAAAATTAGTCCAGAAGGGAACGTTTACATTTTTGGACCTCGACCTCCACACATTCCTTCACCGAGTGAAGGATCCCACTTGAACTGGCTGTAAGAAAATACCCTAATCTTGATTTTTTCATAGGTTGAGCATTTTTTTTCCCGAGTTACATGAATAAATCATGATATCATACATTTTTAACACAGGTGGGTTAATATGTTGTTGAAACCTGCCCGTGTAACCGTGGGCCCTCATTTAAATTAAATGTAAGGAACAACGATGGAGGATCATTTATCATGATGAAAAATTGAAATGAAACATTTCAGTCCCCCCTTGCCAAAGCAGCATTTCACAAATGAAGTCAAACAGTTCTGCACTGGGATGGATGATTGACCTGCTAGGGCTGTAAACAAAAAGCTTCCAACTTTCATGGCAAAGTGTTTTCTTAATAGTTTATTTCAAAATATCTTTGTTATTGCTTTACATCTGTCTCCTCCTCTTCCCATTGTGGATAAAAACAAGCTGCCTTTTGGGAAGGTTTTCCTTGATTCTTGTGTTTTTCCCATGGGCTCGGAGCAGAACAGCCCCCCCAGACTCTTCCAGCAGAGCCTGAGGGTGACAGAGCAGTGGTGGCCAGAGGACAGTCAACCTCCCACCAGCCACGGTCCCAGCCCTGCGCCAGCTCCTCCACCTTTCACCAGTCTCCTTGCCAACAGGACTCACAAAAGAGCGTTCAACAGCCTTGTTATTACTGTCAATTCCATTCTCTCCCTCATCATTTCTGGACCACTGAGAGGCTAAAATATTAACCAAGACATTGATGAATTTGAGGCTGAATTCTTTTAATTCATTCCTGGCTGAGTTCCTACTTGCATCCATAACTCCACTATAGTTAATTTAGGGAATTTATGGTTTTAGCCCTGTCAGGTGCTTTGAAAAGTCTCTATTGGTTCCTCATTAATGGGACATTTTTCCCCTTTCGGGAGCCTATTATCCAAGTAGGATTTTTTTTAATAGAACAAAAAAATAATAAGTAGAGCAAAAAGTAAGAAGCCTCACTGCCTTCCTCCAGGCTTTTATCAGTAGCAGTGATGGGTCTGTCACAGAAAGCTCCTTCAAAGTCAAGTTGACAATGTGACACACTTCTACCAGCACTGGACACGTGACTGCCTGGCACTGAGGTCTGACAGGGAACATTTTTAGGCACCCACACTCCTGAGAGTTTGATCTGATAATCTGAAAAAGCCTGCTTTCTCTTAATCTCATCTTCACCCTCTGCTCATCTATCAGCAGTTTTGACCTTGTGGCTCCGTGTCAGAGTCTCAGTGTTGGGAAGAACCTGCCTTTCTCTCACTACCTCAGTAGCTCAGTGGGGCAGGTAAATCACTGCAGCCACACTGGGGGGAGGTAACTCTGTTAAATCTGATGGGGAGAAAGAGAACCACAGAAAGGATGGAGAGACAGACACAAATCAGCTTGTCTGTCATCTCCCCCCTGGGAAAGCTGCTTTCCTCCCCCCATAGCACTGGGAGGGGAGGTGGGTAAGAGCTGTGTGCCAGCAAATATTGTTTTAAAGAGATTTAACGTTGCTTATGATTATTGATTGGGTCATCAAAGTGAAAAATGATGTTTGGATTTCTGACAAATCAAAACGGTTCCAGTTATTTATTTATTTACCCCCCTTTTTCTCTCCTCTTAAGAAATACAGTGAATTACACGGTTTATGTGAAAGAATGGGATATTTAATGGATGGCCGAGTGATCAAATTTTAGTTCATAAAAAGTTAGGAACTGACATTCCTGTGATTTGGAGGGAGTAGGGAAGCAAAATTTCACTTCTTTCAAAGCGCCTCATTGAAAAATTAGTTCTTTTCTCCCAGCTGGTTCTGCTTCTGCAAGTTGGTGGGAGAAACCTCTTTAGTCTGTGCAGCAGAATGGCATTGGCCAAAGGAAAGCCCGTGGCTTTAAGTAATGCTTCTGTCAAGACAAAAATCAACACTATAATAGTGAGACGCAGTTGGACATGGTCCCCACATCGTTCCGCAGTCAAAGCAACTGCTAATATCTGCGTGTGACAGGGGCTGTAGGGGGGTTGTTCATAAGTTGTAATTCGTGATATGAGCTTCTAGTTCCCTTCCAGTTTTAAACAATCTCAGCTTCGATGCCTTCTCCCAATTCTGTAATAGAAAACCTGAATTCCGGGCTGGAAAACTTGAAGGGAAGTAGCCATTATGTACCATGATAGCAGAAGTTGAAGTGATCATTAACCAGTAGGAGTTACTATTTGAAATCTATATCCTCGCTAACCAGGCCATTCTGTTTCACCCCAGGTGAAATGCACCCCTGAGAAGAATGAGGCCAAAGCATAATTTAAGCTCCACTAAATCCTTAAAAAATAACTTCACCAATTGAGCACATAAATTTTTTTTTATTTTGTTTTAAGCATAGAACATAAAACTCTAGCGAATGGTAACAAGGCTCCCCTCAGCATCAATTCCCTCAAATATTAAAGCCTGTTTTGTATAACTCTGCTAGTAGCAGAGTTATACAAAGTATAACAAGTACTTCAAGTGTGGAAGATGACTTGAATGCAGGAGCAAAGAACTTGGGTGTAGAAACAAGAATTTTACATTACCTCAGGGAGGCATTTTGTAATAGTTTTAGGAAGCGGGAGAATTCCATGTCCCCAGAAAGTCCCATACAGAGAGTGCAGACCGTGTTCTGAAAGAGATCTGGTTCAACTGCAGGGCTCTATTTAAGAGTCACTTTTTGCTTCAGAACCTACTCTCTCAGATTTTGGGATGTTTGAGCTCAGATTCCTAACTTGATAGTGATGGGCTCTTGTCAGGCAGGGAGCCACTGTGGGATATGAATCCTTTTCACTCCTGCCTTATCATCTCTAGGTAGTATCTTTCTGGTCAGATAGTAGTTGAGACTTGGGAAGCCACCAGAAACAATCCTGTACATTTTCTCTTTCAGAGAAGAGTGGGGAGGAGGGTATGAGTGAAGTTAGCAGGGTACAGAAGAATGCAGAAATCCCAAGAGTGTAAAGCACATTCAAAGATGTACTGTGAACAGAACAAAAAGAGAAAAATAAATAGATGCTCAAGTATTAAAATAAGAAGAACACTAAAGTTTTGCTTTTGTTGATCATGGGCACCTTGAGAGGAGACCAATAGCATTATCCCTCTTCTAGAGATGTGGAACAGAAAAGCATCCCGGCTTTTCCGAAGTTACGTGGGAAGTCAGTGCCTGAGCTGACTGTGGGATTCGCTCCCACCCTTCCAGTTCCTGGGAACTCAGAATTGTCCCTCGGAATTGCCTGTGTGTCACACACACCACATACAACCCCCCAGGGAATTTAGCAGAGCAGATCAGGAGTCGGGAGGATGTCAGCCCTTTATGTACCTAATCAGCAGCCAGAAAGGGAAAAATGATAATCGGGAGAATCTCTCCATTTTCTCCTTCTCTGCAGGCAGGGAGATCTCCAGTGATTTAGAAGAACATTTAATTAACTACTCCATCTTGGGTGGAAAGGGAAGCATGGGCCGGGCTGGGAATTAATACGTAGGAATTTATCAAAGTAATCTGGTTGCCTGGAGGCCAGGAGCCAGAGGCGTATGTAAATCTCTGAAAACATTGTGACAGACATAAAGCCCAAATTCCGGGACTTTGCAGTCTCAGATGGCGAGTATTAGTAGAACACAATTAGTTGAATGAGCTGGAATTGAAACGTGGGAGGCTGGGGATGCTCTGCCAACGGACTTCACTCCCTGTCTCCGGCTGTACCCACTGCAGGGACACAGCCTCCCTGGAACTGGTGGGGAGTGGGAGCCTGGTTTGGGTGCTCTGAACCTTCATCTGGGGGAGCCAGCCTTCCTAGTGTCTGTAGGAGGAATCAGGGAGAATTAACCACTTGTATTAGCCACGGAAGGCAGTGGGAGCACTCTGCTGAATTTGAAGAAGATGAGGAGCAGCTCTCCGGGGGAACAAGGGGACTATTTTCTCAGTAGAGGCTTCGTACCTGTGTAGCCTTGTCCAGCTCAAAGGCTAGAATTTATTTTTCTACATGTGAGCAGTGGAAGGGCCTGAATGGTCAGAGGGCACTATCTTTTACCCCTTAATTTCTTTCCTGTTAGGTAATGGTATGATTTTATTTCTATAAGCAGCAGTAATGCAAGCTACGGTTAGAAAGACCAATCTTTAAAAATTGAATTTGTCCCTCTCTCCGGCTAATTTGAGAATCCAATTATGATCAAGAAAAGATCTTGAAAGAAAAACAACAATAAAAAATGTATTCCTGATATCTAGAGAAGATAGAGCATGAGCAGCAGCTGAAACAGGCTTAGCTTAATTCGGAAGAAAAAAAAAAGTTTATCTTGATTTGCCTCGTGTGAGGAGTCAGGGACAAGAATGAAAAAACACTTGCAAGAAGGAGGAAACTTTATTTCTTCTTCAAGATCTAATAATTCTGAAAATTACATTGAAAGCATATCAGAAGAAAAGATCTTACTGTCCCCAGATGGAAAAAGAGTGAAATAAGCAAATGGCACATTAACATATTGCTGATTATATTCCAGCCTTCTTGTGAAAGGAAATGTTAGGGGGAATTAATTAATTAATTACTGTAGTTTACTAGATATCTAATTTTCACTTGTAGTTGAAGACAATTATGGAATCAGAGTTGGAAGGGACCACTGGAGACCATCGTGTCCAACTCCCCTGCTAAAGCAGGGTTGCTCAGAGCACGTCCCTTAGGACTGCAACCAGGTGCGGCTTGAAGGTCTCCAGTAAAAGGGACTCCACACCCTCACTGGGCAACCTCTGCCAGGGTTCTGACAACCTCACAAATAGATGCTTCTCCTCAGATTCCAACGGAACTTCCCATGTTCCACCTTGTGCACGTTGCCCCTCATCCTGTCACTGGGAACCACTGAGAAGAGTCTGGCTCCATCCTCCTTCAACCCACCCTTCAGACCCTTGGGAGCATGAAGAAGGTCTCCCCTCAGCCTTCTCTTCTCCAGGGTCCAGAGTCCCAGCTCTCTCAGCCTTTCCTCATCAGGGAGATGCTCCAATCCCTCCAGCATCTTTGTTGCCCTACACTGGAGACTCTCCAGTAGTTCCCTAGCTCTCTTGTACTGGGGAGTCCAGAACTGGACACATTATTCTAGTTGTGGCCTCCCCAGTGCAGAGCAGAGGGGGAGAATGACCTCCCTCCACCTCCTGGCCACACTCTTCCCTTCACAGCCTAGGATTCCATAGGCCCTCTTGGCCACCAGGGCACATTGCTGGCTCAGGGAGAGTTTACTGTCTCCCAGGACCCTCAGATCCTTCTCCTCAGAAGTGCTTTCCAGCAGATCCACCCTGAACCTATACTGGTGCCCAGAATTCTTCCTCCCCAGGTGCAGGACCCTGCCCTTGCTCTTGTTGAATCTTATGAGGTTCTCCTCTGCCCAGCAACAATGAAGAACCCCTGCAGCTGAGACAGAATCCTTGCAAAAAAGGATGGAGACCTTCACCTTTCTGGTCAGAGCCTGAGTTTCAGCCTTGTTATTTCTCACTGTCTGTAGAGTCACCTCCTGAGGTCTCTGGAGAAGGACTTTGCAGGAATTGGGTGAGAAGTGGTTTTCACACCCTGAGAGTGTTAACACCTTCTACCCTAAGGAACAGCTAATGCCAGTCCCAAAGTGCAGGAAGAAGGAAGACAGAGGCACCTGATCTGATGATTTAGGGCATTGTGTGAAGAACTACACATAGACCTTGAGTCTGATAGCTACAATGCTTAATGAAGCATTAACATAACAGAAGTAATAGTTGGTACCTGCTTCCATAGCTCTGGATTACACAAAAATTTATAAATCATAGCTGACTTGGAGTCAGTCTAGATGGTCATTTGGATCATTTTGGAAACTTAGGTCCTTAATAATCCAAGTAGTAACATTCTCCTCAAACAGCACAGAGGAAACTTTACAGCAAAGGGAATTAAGCAGGGGTTTTGCTTGCAAAGGGAACGGAAAAGTCTCTGAAATCAGTGTTCAGTTCTTCTCTTTTGGGATTACTGTTGAAATTTGTCTCTGGGGAGGGAAAAAATGAGCCATGGGGGGAAAAAAACAAACCAAAACTCCTGCTTCACAGAAATCCAGGCTGAATGTGTTACTGGTGGGCAGCTGGAAAAAAGACAAGCTGTTCACCTCGACTTAGCCTGGAGGGTAATCATGTAGCTAACAAGGCTCAGACGAGACCTTTGAAACCATTTACTGCACTTGCACGTAAGAGACGCTATTGGTCTCTGCTAAAATCACCTCTGGTTCCACCCAGGTCTACCCAGGTCACCCTTCCAGCGTCTGCTCCCAGCCAGACCTAATATTCTTAGAGTTTTCAGTCTTTTGCAGTGTTGAACCTCCAGGTCGGTGGAATAGAGAATGTGTTATTACCTGTGCTGGATTGGATATGTCAGAGAAGGTAACCTTTCTCTCTTGCAGCTCAGGGTGTGATATTCTCATTAGCCCTGTTACTGAGAGCCAGGCAAAGTCCTAAGTGAATTAAATCACACATTTCTAAAAGTCAGGCTGATTAACCCAGCTGGAACAAGCTCACGAGGCAGATGTAGACAGGGTGCCCTGAAGTTTCTCAGAACTTTGTGCACTGAAAAGAAAACTGCATCACAATTATCGCTTCTCAAAGTAAGAGGTCATTTTAGTCTGTTGTGAGAGAGAAGAGTAAAAATAAATCCACAATAGTCTCAAAACAAAGTTCACGTTTTCCATTCAAAAGAGCTTTTTGCATTGGCATGTATGTTACAAAAGTAGGCAAAAGGCTTTTCAGAATGCTCAAAAATGAAATTAAGCTCTTGAAAATAATTTGTATAAATATATTTAATTTACAGCTAGGTAATATTACTATAATTGGGAGGGATATTTTATAGTTTCCCCTATCAATCTATGAATTCTTCAGTTTTCCTTGCTGTTTTGAAGCAGGATTTTTCTTTTCTTCTGTATTTTGATTATTACCCCTGGAACTACAAAAGAAATCTCTTCATTTCAAGTTGAACCTTCTTCATTTTAAAGACTTTTTTGAATGGGGCCTAAAAGAAATGCTTTCTTTGACTCTGTGGTACCAGGCTCAGTGCTGGGATTAGCAGGTGCATTCAGAGCAGGAGTGGGGCAGAAGTTCTTGTTAGGTGCCGTAAGGACCTTAAAAATGTAGAAATGTGAGAAACATCAGGCTGTGGGAGCTGGAGTTTGGGAGCTAAGAAGGGTTAACATTTCCTATGGACTTCACGTATTCATTTTTTCATTCGTTTTATCAATGGCTCTGTGTAGTCAATTCACCGAATCATTCTAATTACTTAATGATTGGCCACTGGTGCATTGGAACATCAGAGTTCCTCTGTCACCGTAGGCTCACTCCTCCATGCCAGCATCTGTCTGCAAGGGACGGGCTCCTTCTTTGCTCCTTGTCTCAGATGACACCAGCTTCTCAGCGGCTTCAAAGGATCACGTCCAGCAGTTAAGGCAAAATCATTAGTATTTCTCTGTCTACTTATTTAACTTTTCTAGTGCTGAAGGGACTCATTCAGTGGGTTCAGTGGGATAATCCTGTTTTGTGTAAAGCCTTGCTTTATTCGTGGCATGTTTAAATCAAACTTCAAGACTAAACTCCCCCAGACAACACCCTGATTTGACCTTGATTTGGGCAGAAGGGTCTGAATTAGCATTCAGTCTTGCTTAAACTCACCTTCTGACTGTCCTCCATTGACAGCCTCTGCCCTAAGGATGTGAAGGGAAGGGTACCCTTCAGGAACCAGTAAGTGTGGCATTAAGGACACACTGACTATTATCTCAGATGGTGGCAACCCCCTGCTTCACTTTCTCCTTGTTGAGATGCTGGAGCTGTGTCCTGAGCAACCGGAGTTCAAAGCAGTTATACAGTGAATTTAGAGGGCTGGGGCACCTCTGCTATGAAGACAGGCTGAGAGAGCTGAAGCTGTTCAGCCTGGAGAAGAGAAGGCTCCAGGAGACCTTGGAGCAGCCTTCCAGGATCCAAAGGGAGCTCCAGGATTGCTGGAGAGGGATTCTTGGTCAGGGAGTGGAGGGACAGGACAAGGAGGAAGAGCTTTAAATTTGCAGAGGGGAGATTTAGATTATATACTAGAAAGAACTTCTTTGGTGTGAGGGTGGTGAGGCACTGGCCCAGGTTGCCCCGAGAAGCTGTGGCTGCCCCATCCCTGGAGGGGTTCAAGGCCAGGCTGGATGGGGCTTGGAGCAAGCTGGTCCAGTGAGAGATGTCCCTGCTGAGGGCAAGGGGGTTGGAACTGGATGATCTTTTCCAAGGTCCGCTTCTTTTGTTAGAAGCCTTGAATTATTTGTACTATGTTAATAAAGTTCATCCGGGTCATCAAAACTCTCTCAGTTGTTTAATAAATTACTCACTGAGGGGCTCAATTGAACAAAGGTAAGAGATTATTTAAATATGCTGGTAACTGATTGATACCTAAGTAAGAAAAAAAATGCAATAGGAAACAAGTGGTCAGAAGGACATGAGGGAGCTGGGGTTCTCTGTGGGGTAGGATGGTGGGGGCTCTGGAGACCAGGACTGTCTGGAGAAGGATAAAGAGGAGTCAGAACGACCTTGAGTACCTTTGTACTACCTTTGTACTACTCTACCCTTGATGAGAGTGAACACATTGGGAATATCTCTGGTTATTCCTTGAGTTAGACCCTATCAGAGCTGTAGGAAGGGGCCCAGCCTTCCCTGCCAGGAAAGGAAAAGTCATGGCTGAGGTCATGATTGAAGCTTCAAATGCTTCTCCATCTGGACCTGCTTCCCTCCAGGAATAGCTGTCTGTGTCTTTCTTGGCATGGTCCAGCTGTTGGTACATCCAGCCCTTCCAACCAGTGTCTGCTCTGGTGTGAGACAGGAAGGCACAGCTCATGCCAGTCCTGCTTCTGCAGGTTTCCTCCCACTCCCGATCTGGCTGAGAAGTGCTGCATCTGCCCACAGCATTCCTGGCTCTTCCCTCTGGGATGCCGGGGTGGTGCAAGGACTTGGCCAACAAAGGAGAGAGGGACAGGTTTTGATGAGTGATAGCTTTCCTGTCTGAGACAGGGTCCAAGCCTTTAGAACTCTCTTTGGGTGATGGAGGAGAGGGGTAGAAAGGCTGAGTCAGCATTGCTTTCAGAGAGCAAAGCATCTTCTCATCAGGGCACTCCCTTGGGAAGCGAAAAATCCAGGTTCAAAATCTTGTGCCTGAATCAGATATCCTGTATGTACAATTTCTCAAAAAAATTGCACAAATTCTAGAATGTTCCTGAAATGCTTTTCTCTTTGTACTCCTACATGTCAATGATCTGGAGCTGCAGGTTTTGAAATGTTTGACTTGAATAGCTGTTGTTTAACATCCTCCTTAATTATATTGAATTCTTTCTGTGTAATCAAACATTGCTTAGGGCCATGGGAAAGGGAAGTATTTCATTATCCTTGTAAGATATGACTACATCGTCCAAACTCTTTCCAAATGCAGATCTGAAATATTTATTGACTATTTATTCTTCATCTGTGTCGCAAGGCTTATTTTCCAGCCTGTCTAGTACTGCACCCATTGGAACTGATTCAGTCTGAAATGTTTAGGTTCAAGTCAGTGTGTTCTCAGCAGCAAAACAAATGTGTTTGCTTGTCGTGGCACACACTTTCTTCTTCTCTAGGGAAAGATCATGGTGGGAAGAAACAAGGATTCCCCTTACAGATATTTTTTATCATTTGCTGAAAATCCCAAAATCTGATTTTTTTTTCCATTTTTTTTTTATCTTAGAGGGGATCTAGGGGGATAAAAGAAAAAAAAAAAAAGTTTAAGTAGTCT